>VMDO01015136.1:0-52016 GCA_007922755.1 Pedetes capensis | reverse complement strand
GTTGTTAGGTGCCGTCGAGTCGGTATCCGACTCATAGCGACCCTCTGTGCAACAGGGGAAACACTATTGTCAGTGCTTCTCTGCTGTTCATAGGGTTTTCAATGGCAGATTGATTTTTGGGAGGGGGTTGCCAGGTCCTTCTCCCAAGCCTACAGCTTCTGGTGTTCCCAGGCAGTCTCCCATCCAGGTACTAACCAGGTCTGACCCTGCTTAGCTTCCGAGATCTGACGGGATCGGATGCCACAGGGCTACAGCTGCAGGCGTTCATATATGATAGATTACATATAATTTGGCAAAATTGGCAGCCAGAACTCGTTCATGTATGATTATGTGTAATTTGTGGCAAGATGGCAGGTAATATACCATGTGAATCATCAAACACAGCTACACGAACTTACTTTTTGAGCTATTTCTTTAAAGAAAAAACCCAGTGGCATATTCTACATTTTGTAAATCAAAAGATGTAGAAAATTTTCATTGATATAAAAATCTATAGGCAGTGTCTATTTTGGATGGTAGAGGGCACACCTAGGATAATTTCTGACATTGGCATTGAGCCCGAGGATGTGCCCAGGGCCCAGGGGCTTGCGAGTTTGTTCGTAGCCTCCTCTTTGGCCAGATGGATGAGAGAGATGAATGTGTCTCTCATCAGTGAGTGCCCCTCCCTGGTGGCTTATTGGCTTTTTTGAGTGAAAACTTATTATCTCTCAGAGGAAGGACAGCTGTTCATCCTCAGGATGATTTTGATATCTGACCCCTGCCTGCCTGGGCTCTGGCTGGACTCACCTGTCCTGGGAGTCCACCTAGAACTCTCTGCAATGCTTCTGAAGCTTGTTTGAAGCCAACACTCAGAGGTCCTTTTAGAAATGTTTAAGCATCATTATTTGAATTATAGCTGAAGATCTCTCCTAAACACATCTGAATTTTTCATTACTCATAGGAGCATGGTGTATTTCCCAGTCTCCATTACAGAAATATTTTAAAGTAAATGGGAAGAGGCTGTGCATGAAATATTAACAAGGTCTCATTAATGAGCATGGATTTGAATTAAAGAAGGCTTGTGGGGCCTGGGGGTTTGTTTGTCTTTTTGCTTGTTTGTTTTAGCAAATTTTAAATCATATATGGGATTGTTTTAAGGGTTGCTCTTAAACTGCTGACTTAAATAACAGATAAACATTGCATCCAGAAGTGTATCTAATTTTGTTAGCTATTAAAAATAAGAATCTTGAAAGAAGGAACAATTATAGCTTGATGAAAGACATTGGCTCTCAGGAGAATTGAATTTCCATTAAGGTGATTCTAAACTAACTCTGGTAGGAAATGGTATTTTAAAGTTCCTAAATTTTGATTGCCCCCACGTGTGTGTCGCCTGCAGCCATACCACTGTGGCACCCGATCCTGCCAGATCTCGGAAGCTAAGCAGGGTTGGGCCTGGTTAGTCCTTGGATGGGAGACCATCTGGCAACACCAGGTGCTACAGGCTTGGGAGACGGATCCAGCAACCCACTCCCAAGAAATAATCAGCCATTGAAAAACCTATGAATAACAGAGAAGTACTAACAATAGTGTTCCACCTATTGTACATGGGGTCACTGAGTTGGACACTGAATCAACGGCACCTAACAACAACAACAACAACAACAACAACATGTTTATCGCTTGCTTGTCATGCTGTGGAGGGCTTACATGTTGCTGTGATGCTGAAAGGAATGCCACCAGTATTTCAGATAGCAGCAGGGCCACCCATGGTAGACAGGTTTCAGCTGAACTTCCAGGCTAAGACACACGATGGAGAGGGACTTGGAACCTCATTCTAGAAACATTTAGCCATTGAAACCCCAATGAATAGTAGAGAAGCCCTGTCAAGTATAGTGCCCGAGAATGAGCCCTCCAGGCTGGAAGGCATTTGAAAGACGACTGGGGCAGAGTTGCCTCCTCAGAGCAGAGTCATCCTTAATGATGGGACTGGAGTGAAGCCCCTGGGACTTGCATTTGCCAATGTGGCATGACTCAGAGTGAGAAGAAACAGTGGACCCAAACATGAAAAGCCCGTGTGCCTGGCACAGTCCTGGGTAGTTTTATGCTCTAGCACCTTCCTAACCTGACATGATGGCTCTGTATTTTCACTCTGTGTCTCCTCAACATATAAATATTATACAGTGTTGAATGGTGGCCCCTAAAAGGTATGTCCAGGTCCTTCCATGGAGATGGCCTTGTTTGGAAAAGGGGTCTTTGTGTATGTAACCACGGGAGGATTTCAAGGTGATGCGGTATCCTGGACTAGGTGTGTAGGCTCGAAATCCAGTGGGGTCATGCGGAGGGAGGTTTGAGAGAGAAATGGAGGAGCCACGTGACCACCGGAGATGGATTGGAGGAGACAGTGGGACAGTGAGCCCAGTAGCCCCTGGAGCCCCCCCGGAAGCTAGAAGAGACAGGACCTGTCTCCCCTGCCATGCCTGGAAGCACTAGCAGCCATATTGTGGAGCTCTGACCACCAGAACCATGAGAGAATAAGCTTCTCTTGTTCTGAGCCACCCAGATTCTGGTTATTTGTCACAATAGCCTGGGGAAACCCACAAACTATTCACCGGTTAGTTCAGTTTTGCAGATGGTAAGAGAAGTGAGTCATGGAACTTTGTAGCACTTTCTCATGGCCTTTAACCTTTAACTCATTTTTAATTGGCCGGGATACTTTGAGGGCACCTAATAACAACACTTACCGTCTCTTCTGCTCATGTCCGTTTTCCCCAGCCTTTCACATCTTGTCCTCCTTCACATGTCTCCCTGCTCTCATCAACAGTGATGCTGACTCTTGCATAGATTTTATTATTTAAAAAGGACTTCTGTGAAATTGTCCCCATGCCCTCGTGTGGAAATATCACTTTTTCGCTTTTCTTTGAGGAAGCTTGGTGAAGTTTTAAAGATTCACCAAAGATTGTACATCTGTGTGTGAGTTTTTTGGGCCTCCCAAAACAAAGGACCAAAACGTGGGTGGCTGAAAATAGTAGCGATTTGTTTTTCTGCGGTGCTGAAGAGGGGACAATCCAGACCTGCTGGCAGGATTACGTCCTTTTGGAGGCACCAAGGGAGACACTAGGTCCAGCCTCTCACCTCATTCCACTCGTTGCCAGCACTTGGTATTCCTTGGCTTGTAAACATATCACCGCGAGCTCTGTCCTCCGTGCATGCCTTTCTGGCCCACCCTATTCTTATATGACTCCCTGTTTCACTAACTACCTCTGCAAATACCCTTTTGCCCATAGAGGTCTATGGTTCCAGGTAGAATTGAATTTGGAGGATGCGATTCAACCCACCACTGACACTGCAAATGAAGAAAGAGATTTTTGCCAGATTCTGCAGTCTGAAATTGATCTAGCATGCAATCAGCATACAGTGATAATTAATGGTGCCTGGAATGCAAATATTGGAAACAAAGATCAATAGTTGGAAAATTTGCCCTGGGTGGCAGAAATGATGCTGGAGATCACATGATAGAATTTTGTTAGACAAATGACCTTTTCATTGCAAATAATTTTTTTCACCAACATAAATGGTGACTGTACACATGGAATTCACCCAATGGAAGATACAGGGACCAAATTGACTACATTTATAGAAAGATATGATAGAAAAGCTCAATAGCAAAAGTTAGTATAAGAACAAGTGCTAATCACAATTAGCATCAGACCATCAACTGGTCTGATCAGACCATCAACTGCTCATATGCAAGTTCAAATTGAAACTGAACAAAATTAGAAGAGTATGAGAACCAAGGTATGACCTTGAGTATATCTCACTTGAGTTCAGAGACCACTTCAAGAACAGATTTGATGCATTAGACACTAATGATCAAAGACCAGACAAGCTGTGGCATGACATCAAAGATACCATTCATAAATAAACAGTTATTAAAAAGACAAGAAAAAAGAAACAACCACATTACATATCAAAAGACACACTGAAACTTGCACTTGAGTGTAGAGCACCTAAAGTAAAAGAAAGACATGATGAAGTTAAAAACTAAACAGAGATTTTCAAAGGCAGCTCAAGAAAACAAAACCAAATATTATAATGACATGTGCAAAGAGCTGGAGATAGAAAAGCAAAAGGGAAGAACACACTCTGTTTTTCTCAAGCCAAATAAATTGAAGAAAAAATTCAAGCTTCAAGAGGCAATAGTTGAAGGATTCTACAGGGAAAAATATTGAACGATGCAGGAAACATCAAAAGAAGATGGAAGGAATACAGAGTCATTATACCAAAAAGACTTGGTGGATGATAAAACATTTTAAGGGGCTGCATATGATCAGGAACAAGTAGTACCAAAGGAGGAAGTAGAAGCTGCCTTGAAGGAATTGGTGAAACACAGGGCTCCAGGAATTGATGGAATACCAATTGAGATGTTCTAACAAACAGATGTAGCACTGGAGGTGCTAACTTGTTTATGCCAAGAGATTTGGAAAAGAGCTACCTAGCCAAATGACTGGAAGAGATCCATATATGTGCCTGTTCTTATGAAAACAAATCCAACCAAATGTGGAAATTATTGAAAGATATCATTAATATCACATGCAAGCAAAATTTTGGTAAATTTTTTTGAAAGCAACTGCAGCAGTATATAGACCGAGAACTGCCAGGAAATCAAGCCAGATTCAGAAGTGAGAGCAAAACCAGGGACATCATTGTTGACGTCAGATGGATATTAGCTGAAAGCAGAGACTACCAGAAATATGTCAATGTTTTATTGACTATACAAAGGCATTTGACTGTGGATCACAATAAATTATGGATAACATTGCAAAGAATGGGAACACCAAAGTACTTAATTGTACTCATGAGGAATCTATACATGGACCAGGAGGCAGTCTGAACAGAACAAGGAAACACTGCTTGGTTTAAAGTCAAGAAAGACATGCAACAGGGTTGTATCCTTTCACTGAACCTCTTCAATCTATATAGCAAGCAAAAGAGTATTGCATTGGGAAAATCTGTTAGAAAAGACTTTAAAGTTTTGAAAGGTAAAGATGTCACATTGAAGATGAAGGTGTGCCTGACTCATGCCATTGTATTTTTATTCACATGATATGGTTATAAAAGCTGAACATTGAATAAGGGAGACATGAGAAGAATTGATGCTTTTGAATTATGGTTCTGGAGATGTCTATTGAATATACCATGGACTGACAAAAGAACCAACAGAAGAAACGCAACCAGAGTGCTCCTTGGAAGCAAGGATGGCTAGACTAAATCTTACATACTTTGGCCATGTAGTCAGGAGGGACCAATCCCTGGAAAAAGACATTATGTTTGGGAGAGTGGCAAGAAAATGATAAAAAGGAAAGTCCTCAGTTATCTGTATTGACACAGTGTCTTCAACAATGGGCTTAAACATAAGTAAGATTGTGTGCCTGGCACAGTGTCAGGGCGTGTTTCGTTCTGTTGTTCATAGTATCACTATGAGTTAGACCTGACTCGATGGCACCTAACAACAATGTTCAACTCACTCCCACAAGTGTCTTTCAGCTTGTCATGTTGTGGTGGCTTGTGTGTGTTATTTTGATGCTGAAAGCTATGCCATCAGTATTTCAGATACCATAATGGCCACCCATGGTAGACAGGTTTTAGCTGAGCGTCTAAACTAAGGCAGACTAGGGAGAAGGATCCAGCAGCCCATTCTAGAAAAAAATGAGCCATTGAAACCCTATGAATAGCAGAGAAGCACTGTCAAATATTGTTATTATTGTTGATGATGTTGTTGTTGTTAGGTGCCGTCGAGTCGGTATCTGACTCATAGCGACCCTCTGTGCAACAGGGGAAACACTATTGTCAGTGCTTCTCTGCTGTTCATACGGTTTTCAATGGCAGATTGATTTTTGGGAGGGGGTTGCCAGGTCCTTCTCCCAAGCCTACAGCACCTGGTGTTCCCAGGCGGTCTCCAATCCAGGTACTAACCAGGCCCGACCCTGCTTAGCTTCCAAGATCTGACGGGATGGGATGCCACAGGGCTACAGCTGCAGGCATTGTTGATGTTAGGTGGTATTGAATTGAGTCTGACTCATAGTGACCCCCAACAATAGTCCAAGGCCTGTGATTCAAGAAGGCCACAGTGTTGAGCAAAACTTTAAATGCATTGATCAAAGATATGAAAGACTAGAAAATATTTGGGGGGTCTTCTAATCATTCTGCCATATTTTCAGATGAGTATAGTAGTGGGACAATTGATTTACTCAGATAAGTGGTAAAATATCTTTCCTTTATTTGCAAAAATATTGCTCCTCTATTTTATAAATGTGCTCACATTCCTCAAAGCAATGTCTTATGAGTCACATTAGAATATTAGCTTTTGTGTATCACCATGTTAGGAGCCTCACTTGGTGGGGGGTAGGACAGCTGTAACCACTCCAGGCATCTGATGATACCTTCCTGCTCTTCCTACCACACTTGACAGACTTCTGTGAATGCTAAGTGCTGAGGATTTAGATATTTCTCCATCTATGGAAACTATAAAACCGCACCGAGAGAGAAAGCATGTAGATGAATGCCTTAATTTATGTTAATGTGACATTCTCCTTTTCATTGACTACACAAGTTGTTTTCGTAACGAGTCGCTCTACCTTGATTAAAAAGCATTTTGTAAAAAATTACATTCTTTGCCATTTAGTTTTATGACTAATATTTTAATTGGGTATCCAGGTGTGTGAAACTTTACAGCACATTAAAAAAAGATCCTTTCCACATTATTTCCCTCAAGAAAATGAAAACCTTCTTCACAATTTGTATACCTATTCTGCATTGTAATTTTATGACGGGATAAAAATTTATAACGCCTTGGTACAGTGTGCTTTCAGATGCACTCACTGTCGGTGTTGTGACCGCGTGTAGCAGGGTCCCATCTCTGTCTCCTACATAGCATCCTTACAGGCAGAGCTGCCATCTCAGAAAGGCAGACTCTGGCCATGACTGTTCATTCCCGTGGTTTCCTTAGGCCTTTCTGGGGATCCTGGTACAAGCACCTCACTGCTGGGAATGAAGTGGGGGAGCAGACTGTTACTGATTGGGGGCCTATCTATAAAATAATTGGATTTTCTTTTCTTTCCCTTGGAAAGGAGATGCCCCATCTTTGAATGAACGGGGTCTGAAAATTATCTGTTGTTTGGATTGATGCTGCGAATCTTTGAGGAGCGTCTTCCTCCCACTGATAGCCCAGTAGGTTCTAGATGAGGACCTGGTAAAGCCCAGCCCATGGGCACAGAGAGGTGTAGGGCATGGCTCTGCCTATTCAGCTTCCCACTTCCCTCTGTGCCAGGAACACGGTCCATAGCTTTCCCCTGGCCTTCATCCCTGGAGACCTGTGGGAAACACGGCGTTCCCAGGAGGACTCTGGAGGTGAACCTTTAAATCAGAAGACAACTCAGACGCACTAATCAGAGAGGCGGCTTCCGCTTCTTCCTTTCTCCTTTCTCCAGGCAGAGTCCTCAGACAGGGCAATCAAATCTGTCTGGCCTCAGCCGAACTGATACAATTAGAGGTGATTTCACAAAGGTATTTTGACCCATGTGGAAAGAGGTTAATTTACATCTGTGTTCTTTTGCCTTTCGGGCAGATATTTTGAAAAAACAAAAATTAGCTCCTCAGGGCCCCTGTGTTTTTCCTTAAAGGGATGCGAACTGCCCAGGAGTCTGGTTTTGTCTCATGTGGTAGCACTGTGGGGAATTAAATGTGATTGTTCCCACTGGACCCCTTAGGATGAGATGTGAACCAGTGGCACTGTGGACGCCATACCAATGGCTCCCAAACCATCCTGTCAACCGTTTCTATCCTGAGGCCTGGTCCTCTTAAGTAGAAAGTAGACCTTGCGTTCATGTCAGGGTTTGGCTCAGGCCTGGCAGAGGTCAGAGCATTGCCCTGACACTGAGTGGGTATTGGGGACCCACTGGACCGGGTTGGTGTAGTGGCACGAGGTGCCAAAGAAGGACCTCAGGAGACCTTTTGCAAGAAACAGGAGAGGGAAAGTTATTGGGTTACTCCCCAAGTGGGGTGCAACCAGCAAGTGCTAGCTCTAAGGCTGCAGCATACAATGCTGCAGGCTCACTGATGGTACAGCTCAGCCTTAAAGGCACAGCTACAAGCAGCTGGTGTTCCACTGGGCTGGAGGTCCAGTGGTCTTGACTCTCACAGCTCGCCTTCTCTGCCTCCCTCCTTCCCAAGGATGGGAAGAATTGGGAGACTGTTCTTGGCTTGCTTGTAGCCTTCTGCGCTTCGTGGCCCCTGGTCTTAATGAGTTGGCTTGCTTGGAGAACTTCCACTGGATTGGGGAGTGCTGGATCGAGGTGATGGGGTCTGGACAGCAGTTGAGGCACAGTGAGAAATGAAGGGGTGAAGTGGGGTCTGGGGCCCTGCTTATATAGGGTCCCGGAGGGGGTGTGTACTGAGGTTAGCCAATCAGGACACATTCTTGACAGGTACAGCAGGTGAACTGTCATACCTGCCAGGTTGTTGTTGTTGTTAGGTGCCGTCGAGTTGGTATCCGACTCATATCGACCCTCTGTACAACAGGGGAAACACTATTGTCAGTGCTTCTCTGCTGTTCATAGGGTTTTCAATGGCAGATTGATTTTTGGGAGGGAGTTGCCAGGTCCTTCTCCCAAGCCTACAGCTTCTGGTGTTCCCAGGCGGTCTCCCATCCAGGTACTAACCAGGCCTGATCCTGCTTAGCTTCTGAGATCTGACAGGATCAGATGCCACAGGGCTACAGCTGCAGGCACCTGCCAGGTAGGGGCAGTTATTTAACTGAGGTGCTAGGGGTAGCCAATCAAAATTGAGGTGGTTGAGGCTGGTCAGGCTGGTCAGGGGCCATCTTTGCTCACTTGATGGGAGGGACAGGAGTGAGTGAGTAGACTGTGGCCCTGGGGTCAGCTAAAGGTCAGTCCCTCAGGCTAGTATGAGGGACCCTATTTATGGGGTGTATTTTAAAAATCTCAACACCTTCGCTTTCAAGAAGCAGATCTTCCAGACCACCTCAGACTCCCCTTTCCCCCTATACCTTGCAGCTGACCAGGCTTGGCTTAGAGGGTGCAGTGGGGTTCATCTCACTCTGTGTTTGCACTGCTTTTCAAGTAGGTTCAGGGAGGGGAGGATTTTCCATGCAATGGGGTAAAAATGTGGACATCTGCAGGGGTGTATCTGGGTTCTCTCTGCCTATAGAAATGCCTTTATTTGCTTTACTTGGCACTCGAGGCTCGACTTTGTAATTAAGAATTTCTCATCTTAGCCAGGCGTGGTGGCACACGCCTCCAATCCCAGCGGCTCAGGAGGCAGAGGTAGGAGGATCGCAAGTTCGAAACCAGAGGCAGTCTGTGTAACTTAGCGAGACCGTGTCTCAAAAAGTTAAAAATGGGTTGAGGGTACAGCTCAGTGGTCTAGCACTTGCGGAGCATGCAAGTGCGAGACCCTGGGTTCAACCCCCAGTACCACCAAAAAAAAAAATTTCTGATCTTCTGTAATCAAAACAACAAACCTAATTGAAAGTTAAGACCCTCCTGCCTCAAGTGCAGGCACTGCCTAGGGTCTAGCGAGACCTTTGACCCCGCTTTTCATGGTGGGCTTTGTGTCCTTCGAGTCATTTATCTTGTATTATGACAGGGTGGCTTCCCGCACACAGAGCGTGTCAGTGGCCAAGGTTGACTCTCGCTTGGGCTTTGCACCTGCCCCATGGAGACATACACTTGTACTAATTTTCTTCAGTTTCATTTTGAAATTGCATATGAGAAGTTCATGGTTTGATCCACAATCAGCTCCTGGTCTTGTTCTGACATTTGATATGGAGATTTTCCATCATTTCTCTCCACAAATGTAATCAATTTGGTTCCTGTAGGTTCCATCTGATGAAGTCCATGTGTATAGTCACCATTTGTGTTGGTGAAAAAACATTTGCTATGGAGAAGTCATTGGTCTGACAAAACTCTATCATACAATCTCTAGCATCGTTTCTGTCAACAAGACCTGCGTTATGCAGATGACACAACTCTGTTTGCTGAAAGTGAAAGGGATTTAAAACGTTTACTGATAAAGATCAAAGATCATAGCTTTCAGTATGGATTGAGACTAAATATCAACAAAACAAGAATACTTACAACTGGGTCATTATGCAACTTCACAATAAATGGAGAAAGGATTAAGGTTGTCCATGATTTTGCTTTGCTTGGCTCTATAATCAATACCCATGGAAGTAGCAGTCAAGAAATCAAAAGATGTGTTGCTTTGGGAAAAGCCATGGCAAAAGATCTGTTTAGACCATTGAAAAGTAAAGATGTCACATTGAAAATGAAGGTGTGCCTCACTCATGCCATGGTATTTTCAGTTGCATCATATGGTTGTGAATGCTGAACATTGAACAAGGGAAACAGGAGAAAAATTGATGCTTTTAAATCATGGTGCTGGAGATGAATATTGAATATACCATGGACTGCCAAAAGGACCAATAGATCTGTCCTAGAAGAAGTGCAACCAGAGCGCTCCTTGGAAGCAAGAATGGCTAGACTGCATCTTACGTATTTCAGACATGTAGTCAGGAGAAACCAATCCCTGGAGAAAGACTTTATGTTTGGGAGAGTGGCAGGTCAGCGAAATAAAGTAAAACCTTCCACCAGATGGATGGACACAGTGTCTGCAACAATGGGCTTAAACATAAATAAGATGGTGTACGTGGCACAGAATTGGGGAGTGTTTCAATCTACTGTCCATAGGGTTGCTATGAGTCAGACTTGACTGGACGGCACCTAATAACAACATCCATGCAGATATGTCTCCCCAGAACACCACATGTCATGTCCTGAAGGTGAGGGAGGCGTTGGCTCTGGCTGGCTGCTTCCCCTCTGCCCTGCCTTTGTGTGCTCTTTCTCCACTGACCTTCACTCCTCCCAGCCTCCCTGTGTGGCCCTGGCTGGATTTAGCACAACTCTGGCGTGTGGAGGGGCAAGGAAGTATTGCCACGTCCTTTGTCATCCATCACAGACAAACCAGGCTCCAGTCTCAGTGCCTTCCCGGCCTGACTCACCACATCTCAGACAGCACCACAGGACTGCTCATTCTGCCTGAGGACCTGCCCTCTCCACCCCTTGTCCTTCTTCATGGGAGTCACATGCCATGCACAGCATCTCCCTAAATAGGGGGACAATGCAAAAGTCTAGGGAGGGAACCCAAAGCCCGCCCTCTCTTGGCTTAGAGGATAGGGAAGACAGCATGGGAAAGAGCTTAGGGCAATCTCAAGGGTGTTTTATTGAGGTATAACATCCGTACACCTTCCTGGGCCGCATTATGGTGATTTAACACGTGTACAATGTATGGTTATCCAATTGGAGTGATTGTTGCCTCCTCTTCAAATATTAATCATTTTTATGGGTTGGGAATTTTGTGTTCTTCTAGTCACTTTTAGATGTGAGTATTATAGGTTGTTTTAACCAGTAGTTACCCTACAGTGCCGTAGAAATCCAGAACCAATTCCTCCTCTCTAACTGTGCTTTAGTGTCAATTATTTAACTTCTTTCCACTCCCCTCCCTCCTGCCCTTCCCAGTCTCTAGCGACCACTGATCCATTCCGTTCTTTTATGAGACTGCCGTTTAAGATTCCACAAGTGAGAATATGTGATATTTGTCTTTCTGTGTCTGACTTATTTCACTTAACATAGTGTCCTCCAGTTACGTCTATGTTGCTACAAATGGCAGAATTTCATTCTTTTTGTTGTTGTTGTTGTTAGGTGTGGTCGAGTCGGTGTCTGACTCATAGGGATCCTACATACAACAGGTGAAACACTATTGTCAGCGCATCTCTGCTATTTATAGGGTTTTCACTGGTGGATTGATTTTTGGGAGTGGGTTGCTAGGTCCGTCTCCCAAGCCTACAATATCTGGTGTTCCCAGGCGGTCTCCCATCCAAATACTAACCAGGACAGACCCTGCTTAGCTTCTGAGATCTGACGGGATCAGATGCCACAGTGCTAAGGCTGCAGACATTCTTTCTGTGGCTGAACTATATTCCATTGTATGCCTATGCCGTCTATTCTCTGTCCACTCATCTACTCTGATGGGCATCTGGGTTGGGTCCACATTGTGGCTCTTACAAATAATACCACAATCAGAGTCAGTGTGCTATAAAAATGAACCACCTTTGGCTGTACCCCAGCAGTGGGATTGGCGGATCGTGTCCACGGTAGCTCCGTCTTCGGGTTGTTGAGGGTCCGCTGCACTGTTTTCAGTGAAGGCTGTATTACCTCACCTTCCTACCAGCAGTGTGCAGGGCTTACCCATTCTTAGCATCTCATCAGCATTTGTTGTTCTTTGTCTTTTTGACAATCTGTCTGGGGTGAGGTGATGTCTCACCTCGGTCTTGCCCTGTGTTTCTCTGATGATGAGTAGTGCTGAGCATTTTTCAAATACTTCTTCCATATGGCCACACTTGGACACTGTTAAAGCAATAAAGTAATCACTATTGTGTACTCCGGGCTGGGATTTAGCTCAGTTGGTAGAGTGCTGCTCTGCAGTCTCTGAGGTCCCGAGTTTGATTCCCAGCACCACAAAATGAGAGAAGGGCCTGGCAATCCACTCCCAAGGCAATCCCAAAACAGCCATTAAAAACCCTACAAGGGTCGCCATGAGTCAGGCACGAGTTGACAGCACCTAACAACAACAACTGTGTACTCCAGTGAGCACAAGATTAATAGATCAGTACATCAGACACAGATATATCCATCAAATATAGCATGGAGAGATATGTCCACACACACATACACACACGTAAATCCAATAATAGTGGCATCAATGCATGCAAGTCACCCATGCCCTAGTGTGGCATATCCTTAAACAGCTAAATTATCCCTGAGGTAGGTAGCTTTATTAGAGGAATTTTAACTTTTAGCGCTTTGGTCACACTGGGGTCAACCCCCTAGTACTACAAAAAAAATAAAGAGTAGATATCCATATCAGAAATATTTTAATTGTGCAATAATGTAACTAGCAGCTTAGTTTGGCTTGAACATTGGCTTATAAGGTAGGGTGTTGCAGGTTTCAGAAAACAATCAATTTCTAATGCTGTGGTTTTGCAGATTTTAGAAAACAATCAGTCTAATGTAGTGTTTTAAGTGTAAATTACTGATCATCTCCCAGCGAGGTAAGAGCAATATGGAATAAAAATTAAGACACATAAAGTCTGAGTGGTGAGTTTAAGTGATGCCCATGGGCTTTCTGAGGAGTCAAAGGCTGTGGGTGTATCACTCAGGGGCATCTGTTTGTGCTCCTTCTGACTCTGGCTTGAGTTGAGGAGGGTTTCAGAGTGGGGACCGAGGTGTTTTCAGCCCATAGTCCCCGGCTCGGCATCACACTTCCTGCTTTTGCTCACCTGTGAGGGAGCGCACCCTGCCTAGTGGGTCAAGATCCATGCGGCTTTGTCCACATGTGTGATTTCCCGGGCAGAGGTGATTTTTTTTTTCTTTTTTTGTGGTACTAGGGGTTGAACCCAGGGCCTCGCACTTTCATGCTCTGCAAGTGCTGGACCACTGAGCCCCCAGCCCATTTTTTTAAACTTCTTTTGAGATAGGGTCTCGCTAAATTATGCAGACTGCCTCTGATGTCGAACTTGCAATCCTCCTGCCTCTGCCTCCCAAGCCGCTGGGATTATAGGCGTGCGCCACCGCGCCCAGCTAGAGAGATGAGATCTTGCAGTGCGCTTTTCTGTGATGAGTCCCTCTTCCCACTGTGCTCCATCCATCAGCCCTTCCGATCACTGCGTCTCTATTCCAGCTCACCCTATACCTTCAGGATCTCCAGTATCTTTCCTTAGGAGTTGGACAGTGTGGACCACTGTATCTTCTCTGTCCTCTTTTGAGCTACACAATTGGTAGAAATATCCGAACTGTCCAAACGAGGACAGGGATAGACAAAGCAAGAAATTGGTAATGAGGCAGGTCAGACACCAGACAGTCTGGAAAAGAAGACACCACATTTTCGGGGAGAAGAAAATGGTTGCCGGGAATAGTTTGCACCGGAAGTTGGGGAGCCAGCAGAGGACAGTGAGGAGGCCCCGAGACTGCCCACAGCAGGAAGCAGTGCCTTCCCCATGGCTGGGAGACAAAGGCAGGGGAAGGAACGTCTGCATCCCAGGCACAGGGGGCAGGTGGTGGAGGCCGGAAATAGCCACTGCCCGGGGGAACTGGGATGCAGAGGTCTGGGTTACCGAGTGACCCCGGAGACAAGGGGGAGCTCCTACCTCGGCAGGGGAGGAAGATCATGTTCAAAGCTTCTGCCCTGCTCCTGCCTTCCTGGCCTCTGCTAGAGCCCCCACAGTCTCGCCGCTCTGGAAGGTCCAGACCGGGCTCTGCAAAGCCCCTGGCCTGCTGCGCTGAGCGCTGTGGAGCAGCCCATGGTCCAGGCATGGGAGCAACAAACGTGGGGAAAGGAACCAGGGAGAGTTCCGGGCTGCTAAGGGGCAGCTGAGGCAAATTGTGATTTATAGAGAGAGGCATTCGCATTAAACCTACACACAGCCGCAGCATCTCTAGGAAAGGGAGTTAGGACTCATGTTTAACTTTACTGCTTCTGGTACTTGCCAAATTTTATAAATGTATTTGCATTATAGAGTGGGAACACCAGATGCTGTGGGCTTGGGAGCCAGACCAGCATTCCACTCCCAAAAATCAATCCACCATTGCAAACCCTATGAACAGCAGAGAAGCACTGACAGTAGTGTTTCGCCTATTGTACGCAGGGTCGCTATGAGTCGGACGCGGACTCCACTGCACCTAACAACAACAACAGCATGGGAGTATTCTCAGCTGTTTTCCTCGACTTACTACAAATTTAACTTTTTAACCCTAATAGTCTCCTTGATGTAGTGACAGTTCTATTTTAAGGACATTCAATGTGAGCCACGCTAAAGGAATTTACAAATCTACACAGAAGATCCCCACTCCTGCCTCCCCGTAAAGTCACATTAGACCTGTCCTCAGCAGATCTGTCCTAGAAGTACAACCAGAGAACCAGAGTGCTCCTTGGAAGCAAAAATGACCAAACTGCGTCTTACCTATTTCGGACATGTAGTCAGGAGAGAACAATCCCTGGAGAAGGACATCATGTTTGGAAGAGTGGCAGGTCAACGCAAAAGAGGAAAACCCTCCACCAGATGGATTGACACAGTGTCTGCAACAATGGGCTTAAACATAAATAAGATGGTTTGCCTGGCACAGAATCGGCAAGTGTTGCGATCTGCTGTACATAGGGTCGCTATGAGTCGGACTCAACTCGATGGCACCTAACAACAACAACAGCCCCTTCAGACAGTGCTCTTCCTGACTGCTGTTCCCAGCTGGCTCTCACACTCTGATAACGTGGAAATATCTTTCCCAGGTCTTCAGTTTGTCCGAGGTGAGTCTCAGCCTCCAGGACTATATGCACCAATTCCTTGTGATAGATACACTAAGGTATATTATAGTGTTGATTCTATTTATTTGCACAACCTTGACTTATACAATGGTCTTATATTAATTTAAAACAAAAATAAAACATGGGTTGCTAGTCCCCAGATTATATTTTTCTTAGCTGTGACTATCTCATTTGTTATAATTTTTTTTCTAGTATTGGGAGTTGAACCCAGAGCCTTGCGCTTGCATGCTCTGCAAGTCGTGGACCACTGAGCTGCACCCCCAGCCCATTTTTCTACTTTCCGAGACAGAGTCTCACTAAGTTACGCAGACTGCCCCTGGTCTTGAACTTGTGATCCTCCTGCCTCTGCCTCCAAAGCAGCTGGGCTTATAGGCATGTGCCACTGAGCCCAGCTTTCAGTTGTTATAAATTTTTAAAGGCAAACAAAGGCTTCAGCTACACCTAGGAAAGTTGCAGTCTTCTTTCAGGGTGCACAGTTGCGAGCTGCGTCACTTTACCTCAGCTTTCCGGGCTGTGCTGTCTGTGACTTTGTGGTGCACCCCTACCTCCTTTGCCCCTGAAGTGCGCAGAGGAGCCCAGCGGGATGGAGGCTTTCAGCAGCTCTCCCATCCCAAGCAGGAAGCAGGAAAGACGCGCTTAGCCCCTTCTCCTGCTCACTCCATTTTCTGGGAAGGATGGCTGGCGGCCTGGAGGAGGCTGGGCCCCTCCCACTCCAGGCAGCAATGAGGCTCCAGGCTTCCAGCCTGCCTGAGGAGGTCCGGGTGCAGTGAAGTTCTGCCTGCCTCCCTTCCCAGAGACGCCAGAAGAAGCCAGAGGACAAAATTAACCTGGAAATGTTAGTCCCTCCTCTCAACACGTGTAAGAACAACTGCCTACACAAGAGCAATGCTACAGAGAAGACCAAGCACCAACAAACAACAGGACCGACACAGTGGGCAGAGAACGCTTCAGCTGCCAGAAGCAAAACTGACACGCGTAAGACCCCGTGGAACATGGATCAAGACAGACCGTGTGCTGGACATGAACCCAAATCGGACAAATTCAGAATTGAAATGATGTGGAGTGGGTTTGCCTACCACACTGGAATTAAAGTAGAAATCAACAATGATGAGAAGAAAACCTCCAGATACTTGAAAATGAAATAATACTCTTCTAAATAATCCATGGATAAAAAGATGAAAGAAGAAAATCTTGAGAATTTTATATTATATAATCAACTGATTACTGAGGACTCGTGTTCAGTCCCCACCACTGGGAGGGGGAGGTGGCTGTCCACTCCTGAAAACAATCCCAAAACAATTAGCCATTAAAAATCCTGTGAGGGTCACTATGAGTCAGGACCTGACTGGATGTCATGTACATAATCTCTTTTATGTTTAAGCTCATTGTTGCAGCCACTGTATCAACTCATCTACTAGAGGGCTTTCCTTTTTTATTTTGACCTGTCACTCTCACAAACATGGGATTCGTCCCTTCTGACAACATGTCCAAAATATGTAAGACACGGTCTAGACATCCTTCCTTACAAGGAGCACTCTGGTTGCACTGTTCTAGGACAGATCTGTTGGTTCTTTTGGTAATCCATGGTATATTCAATATTCATCTCCAGCACTGTAATTCAAAAGCATCAGTTCTTCTCCAGACTTACTTGTTCAACGTCCAGGTATCACAACCAGGTGATGTGACTGAAAACACTATAGCATGAGTCAAGCACACCTTCATCTTCAATGTGACCTCTTTACTTTTCAAAACTCTAAAGAGGTCTTTTACAACAGCTTTTCTGAATGCAGTGTCTTTTGCTTTCTTAACTGCCGCTTCTGTGAATATTGATTGTAGAACCAAGTAAAGCAAAATCGCGGACAACCTCAATCTTTTCTCCATTTATCAGGGAGTTGTTTACTGACCCAGTTGCAAGGATTTTTATTTTCTTAATATTGAGGCACAATCCCTAGTGAAGGCTGTGTTCTTTGATCTTCATCAGGAAATGCTTCAAATCTTCTTCAGTTTCAGCAAGGAGAGTTATGTCATCTGCATAACACAAGTTGTTAATGAGTCTTCCTCCAAACAAGATGCTGTGTTCTTCTTCATAAAGTCCAGCTTCTCAGATTATTTGCTCAGCATAGAGATTGAAGAGGTATGGTGAAAAAATATAGCTCCGATGCACACCTTTCTCAACTTTAAACCAAGCAGTGTTTCCTTGTTCTGATTGAATGACTGCCTCCTGGTCCTTGTACAGGTTCCTCATGAGTACAAGTAGGTGCTCTGGTATTTCCACTTTTCACAATATTATCCATAATTTGCTATGATCCACACAGTCAAATGCATTTGCATAGTCAATAAAACATAAATAAACATCTTTTTGGTATTCTCATTTTGGCCAACATCCATCTGATGTCAACAATGATGTCTGTGGTTCCATACTCACGTCTGAATCTGACTTGATTTTCCAGCAATTCCCTGTCTATATACTGCTGCAATCACTTTTGAATGATCTTCAGCAAAATTTTGCTTGCATATGGTATTAACAATATTGTTCAATAATTTCTGATTTCGATTGGATCCCCTTTCTAGGGAATAGGCACAAATATATATATATATATATATATATATATATATATATATATATATTCATTCCAGTCAGTTAGCCAGGTAGCTGTTTTCCAAATCTCTTGACATAAACACATTAGCACCTCCAGTGCTGCATCTGTTTGTTGAAACATCTCTATTGGCATTCTATCAGTTCCTGGAGTCTTGTGTTTTGCCAATTCCTTCAAGGCAGCTTCCACTTCATCCTTCAGTATACTTGGTTCCTGATCATATGGAACCCCTTGAAATGGTTGAATATCCAACAATTCTTTTTGATATATTGATTCTGTTTTTTCCTTCCATCTTCTTTGGATGTTTCCTGTGTGGATTAATATTTTCCCTATTAAATCCTTCACTATTACCACTCAAGGCTTGAATTTTTCTTTCAATTCTTCGTGCTTAAGAAAAACAGAGCATGTTCTTTCCTGTTAGTTTCTTATCACCAGCTCTTTGCACATGTCATTATAATTTTTGATTTTGTCTTCTCAATCTACTCTTTGAATCATCTGTTTAGTTCTTTGACTTCATCATGTCTTCCTTTACTTTAGCTACCTGATGTTCAAGGGCAATTTTCACTGTCTCTTTTGGCATGTAATTTGGTCTTGTCTTTTTTTCTTTTCTTTTTAATAACCTTCTGCAGTTTCCCATACTGTGGGGGCTTTCATGTTGCTGTGATGCTGAAATCTATGTCACTGGTATTACAAATACTTGTACGGTTACCCATGGTAGACAAGTTTTCTCTGAGCTTCCAGACTACGACAAACTAGGGGGAAGGAAATGACTAACCTACTCCCCAAACAATTAGCCATTGAAAACCCTATGAACAGTAGAAAAACACTGTCAGATATATTGCCAGAAATTGAGCCCCTGAGGTTGGAAGGTACTCAAAAGATGACTGGGGAAGAGTCACCTCCTCAAAGCAGAGTCTACTTTAATAATGAGAATGGACTAAAGCCACAGGGACCTCCATTTGCTGATGTGGCACAACTCAAATGAGAAGGAACAACTGTAAATATCCATTAATCATTGGAACGTGGTATGTATGTAGTATTAATCTAGGAAAATTAGAAATCATCAAAAGGGAAATGGAGCACATAAACATTGACTGTCTAGGCATCAGTGAGCTAAAATGGACTGACATGGGCTATGTTGAATCAGATAATCATATGGTCTACTATGCCTGGAATGACAACTTAAAAAGAAATAAATGAGGTTGCATTCATCATCAAGAAAGACATCTCAAAATCTGTCCTGAAATACAATACTGTCAGTGATGGATTAATATCCATATGCCTACAAGGAAGGCCAAGTTAATATGACTATTATTCAAATTTATGCACCCACAATGGGGCCACAAATGAAGATAGGGAACATTTCTACCATCTCCTGCAATCTGAAATAAATCAAATATGCAATCAGGATGCATTGATAATTACTGGTATCTGGATGCAAAAGTTGGAAACAAAGAAGGCAGCTCAGTAATCGGCAAATATGGCTTTGCTGACAGAAATGATGCTAGAGATCACATGGTAGAATTTTGTCAGAGCAAAGGCCTTTTCATTGCAAATACATTTTTTTCGCAAACATAAATGGTGACTATACACATGGAATTCACCAAATGAAGCATACAGGAACCAAATTGACTACATTTGTCAAAAGAAACAATGGAAAAGCTCAATATCAAACATCAGAACAAGACCAGATGCTGAACGTGGATCAGACCATCAACTGTTCATATGCAAGTTCAACCTGAAACTGGAGAAACTTAGAACAGTGTATGAGAACCAAGGCATGACCTTGAGTATATCCCACCTAAGTTCAGAGACCATCTCCAGGACAGGTTTGATGTGTTAGACAGTAATGATGAGTTGTGGCATGGCATCAATCTGTGAGATATAATCAAACCAGTACTGAAAGGGAAATTGATAATGCTACATGCATGTATTGTTGTTGTTGTTGTTGTTGTTCTTAGGTGCCGTCGAGTCAGTGTCCGACTCATAGCAACCCTCTGTACAACAGGGGAAACACTATTGTCAGTGCTTCTCTGCTGTTCATAGGGTTTTCAATGGCAGATTGATTTTGGGAGTGGGTTGCCAGGTCCTTCTCCCAAGCCTACAGCACCTGGTGTTCCCAGGTGGTCTCCCATCCAGGTACTAACCAGGCCCGACCCTGCTTAGCTTCCGAGATCTGACGGGATCAGATGCCACAGGGCTACCGCTGTAGGCATGCATGTATTAGAGAGCAGGAATATTTGGGTATCAGTGATCTCAGCTTCCACCTGAAGAATCTAGGAGCAAAATCAACCCCAAATTAGCAAATAGAAAGTAATGACAAAGAGTGTAAATCAATGGAATTGAAAAAAATGGATAAAAATCAATGAAACAAAGGGCTAGTCCTTTGAAAACATCAGTAAAAATAATAAGCCTCTAATAATATTGATGAAGGGAAAAAAGAAAGATATGAATACCCAAAGAATAAAACAGGAAATACATCTACAGACCCTGCCAACATCCAAAAGATCAAAAAGGAACACTACAAATAACTCTCACATATGAATTTGTCAATTTGGATAAAATAGGCTAGTTCCTGAAAAAAAACAAGCTACCTCAGTTCACCCAATATAAAATAGATAATTTGAATAGGCCTATCAAGGAAATGAGTTTGTAATTTTAAACCTCCCAAAAAAGAAAGCTCCTAGTTCCAGATGGTTTCACTGGAGAATTCTACCAAATGTTTAAAGGGAAATTAACACCAACTTTACACAATGTTATCCAGAAAATAGAAGAGATAACACTTTGCAATTTGTTTTGTAAAGCAAGCATTACCCTGATACGAAAACCAGACAAAGACTGTGATGCACAAATGCATGCATGTGTGTGCACACAAAATAGAAAAAGACAAATATCCTTCATGGACATAGATGTGAAACTAATTTTAAAATATTAGAAAATAGAATTAAGTGATACCTGAAAGAATTGTCCATGCTGGCACTTGGTGTTTTCCCCCAAGGAGTCCAAAGCTAATTCAACATTTGAAAATTAATGAAAGTAATCCGTTATTTTAATAAGCTAAAGAAGAAAGCCTGCAGCTGTAGCTCTGTGGCATCCGATCCCGCCAGATTTCGGAAGCTAAGCAGGGTCGGGCCTGGTTAGTACCTGGATGGGAGACCGCCTGGGAACAGCAGAAGCTGTAGGCTTGGGAGAAAGACCTGGCAACCCCCTCCCAAAAATCAATCTGCCATTGAAAACCCTATGAACGGCAGAGAAGCACTGATAATAGTGTTTCCCCTGTTGTACAGAGGGTCGCTATGAGTCGGATACTGACTCGACGGCACCTAACAACAACAACAACAACAAAGAAGAAAAGTCATGTCAGCATATCAATGGACGTAGGAAAAGTATTTGATGAAATTCCACATCCATTCATGACAAAGAGTCTAAGAAAAATAGGAACAGAAGCAAAAACCTCAAATTGATAAAGAGCATCCACCACAGTGCTACTGCTCATGTCTTAGCTGGTGGTGGAAACTGAAGGCTTTAACCCAATCAGGAACAAGGCCAGGACATCTCTCCCCCCACTCCATTCCACATAGAGGTGGAGGTTCTAGCAAGTCTAATGAGACAAGAAAAGAATAAAACTCGGACAGATTGGAAAGGAAGAGATAAACCCATGCCTGTTTATGCAAGAATAAATGTCAGTGTGAAAAATCCCAAGCAATCTAGCAAAAAAAAAAAAAAAAAAAAAAACAGAGAGAGAAAGAAGCAGCAGCAGCAGCTCATAGAAGTAATAAGTGAGTTCAGTAGAGTCACAAGATATATAAGATAAACATAAAAAATTTACTTGCACCGGGCGCGGTGGTACATGCCTGTAATCCCAGCGGCTCAGGAGGCGGAGGCAGGAGGATCGCAAGTTAGAGACCAGAGGCAGTCTGTATAACTTAGCGAGACCCTGTCTCAAAAAGTAAAAAAAAAAAAATGGGCTGGGGGCACAGCTCAGTGGTCCAGCACTTGCAAAGCATGCAGGAATGAGGCCCTGGGTTCAACCCCCAGTACTGCAAAAAAGGAAAAAAATTACTTGCATTTTTATATATCAGTAATGGACACTGAGATTTAAAATATAATAATATCTACAATCCCTTATAAACAATGCAAAACTTCAGTATAAGTCTAATAACACTTGGAGAAAGTGTATGCTGGAAACCACAAAATGTGGATGAAAGAAATCATGATCTAAACAGAAGGAGCAACATACCATGTTCATAGATAGGAACCGACCAATTTAGTAACAATGGAGTGATAGTTCTTCCTTATTGACATACGGATTTAATGCATTTACTACCTAAATCACAGCAAAAAATTTGTAGATATAGAAGTCCAGGTAATATCATTCAAAAATTTATATGAAAAGGTAAAGACACTCAATGACGAATAAGATGGGAGGGGTTAGCGCACTGGGCATCACATTAGTTATATAGCTTCGGTCATCCAGACTGTGTGGAGGGAGTAGGCACAGACTGGTGGACCCACTGAGGACCCCAGAAACAGAGTCATGTGAGCAGACTCAGCAAGCGTGGGAAGCTGAAATACGAACAAAAATGAACAACATGTAGGAGTCATGTTCTGAGGTAAATATTCACTGCCCTGATCAATATCTGATTATTTCGTAGGATGTTACCACTGCAGGAAACTGATTAAGGATACGTAGAATCTATCTGTGTTATTCCTTGCAACTTCATGAGAATCTAAAACTATCTCTAAGTTCAAAGTTCAACTTAAAATACTTAAAAGTGATGAGAACACACTATGTGCATAATAAATGGTCTGGATTCACTGTCATTGACTTAGATTATTAAATTGCCTTTGACTAATATCAAGCTTCATGATCATGGCTAAAAGATCAAATTTGGAATCTGGTTGTATTTTTAAATCCAAATTACTTGAAATGTGTGTTTGTATACATGCTTGCAGGCTGGGATTTAGTTCAGTTGGTAGAGTGCCGCTCTGCAATCTCTGAGGTCCCGAGTTCAATTCCCAGCACCACAAAAATGGGAGAAGGACGTGGCAACCCACTCCCAAGGCAATCCCAAAACAATCTGCCATTGAAAACCCTATGAGGGTTGCTATGAGTCGGACACAACTCGACAGCACCTAACAACAACAACAACATACATGCTTGCATACATATGCGCATGTTGTGTGTGTGTATTTCCCAACTCTTTTCCCCTGGAAAATATCTAGAAACTAATACAATAATAATGTACTACTGGACACTATACCCCAGGGCATAGACAACGATCTCAGTTTTCCACTAAAATATGCAATGGATGCTTAAAGATTTGGGACCAGAAAAAAAAAATTTCTTTGAAACCACATGTTAAGAATCCACTTAATACTAATTTTATGTAACATAATCTTAGGCATTTGCATTAATGTATTGCTTTATATTCTCAAATCTAATCTGCACTATTGTATTGTTTTTACAACTTGTACAACTGTTCTGTAATTTTCCCCCAAATAGGTTCTTGACTGTGGGTCTCATCTGCATCTGACTTTTTAGCCCTTTAAAACTATGGAAAGGTTGGAGGTTAGATTCAAGAATATGTGGTAATTATGACAAAATAAGATGTTTTGGTAGAGTCTCGTATTTATCGATTGCTGGGGTTTAGCTCAGTTAATAGAGTGTTCCTCTGAACTCACCTGAGGACCTAGGTTTGATCCCCAGCACTGCAAACACAGGAGAAGGATGTGGCAATCCACTCACGAAGCAATCCTGAAACAATCAGCCATTGAACACCCCATGAGGGTCGCTATAAGTTGGATTCGACTCGATGGCACCCAACAACAACAGTATTTATAGTGAGCTGTCAACTCAAATCTTATCAATACTGTGGTCATAATATCTGAGGAGTAAGGTCAAAAAATTTTAAAGTTGGAGGAGCATGCAGAATATGATTTAACACAACAAAGAAGGAATCAGGGCTTCCGGGTTCTTTTCAGTATCACAGACGTAGTAAAGCTCACCTACGTCATGACTGAATAATTTTATGCAAGTGTACTAGCAATAAAATAAACTGGGCTACATACGATGCTCGCTGCAAACATCAACCCTTCTTTGAACATTGGCTATGTGTGTTAAGTGCCTGCAGCCATAACCCTGTGGCATCCAGTCCCATCAGATCTTGGAAGCTAAGCAGGGTCGGGCCTGGTTAGTGCTTGGATGGGAGACCGCCTGGGAACACCAGGTGCTCATTGGCTATGTGTGTTAAATGCCTGCAGCCATAACCCTGTGGCATCCAGTCCCATCAGATCTTGGAAGCTAAGCAGGGTCGGGCCTGGTTAGTGCTTGGATGGGAGACCGCCTGGGAACACCAGGTGCTGTAGGCTTGGGAGACAGACCTGGTAACCCACCCCCAAAAATCATTCCGCCATTGAAAACCCTATGAACAGCAGAGAAGGACTGACAATAGTGTTTCATCTGTTGTATGTAGGGTCACTATGAGTTGGATACTGACTTGATGGCACCTAACAACAACAACAATGTGTGTTAAATACCTTTTCCTAGGGAATTTAGCTAGTTGGAAGTTCCAACTGGGAAGTTTTGAACTTCAGTGTTAGCGGGAGAACGTCAACTTGATCTCTAGTTATATCAACGAGGATGCTATGTGTAAGAACTTCCCAGAGAGGTTCATCAGCACAATCTTAAGTAAAATAAAGTAAACATAATGGCATGCTATATTTGGTCACAATATAATAAAAACTTCTTGTCCACTTCACCAAATATTTATTAAATATGCCCAACAGACAAGCCATCTTGTTAGCTGCTGTGACTTGAGATGAACAGCACACGGTTCTGCTGAGGGGATGTGGTGGCAACCTGACCAGAGAGGTTAGGAAGGTCCTCACAAAATGAACAGGAACAAAGACAGACGAGGAGTGTGTTGGGGTGGCCCCATTTTGTGCAGTGTGTGTGTGTGTGTGTGTGTGTGTGTGTGTGTGTGTGTGTGTGTGTGTGTGTGTGATCTGGAATCATTACACTCCCATGCAGAGAACAAGTTGGCATTGTAGATGGGAGCCCTATGGAGAGGGACCCTCTGTGAGAGGGTCAGGAGTTCTGCCTAGGGCAAATGACATTCTCAGGTCAGTATTCATATGTCATAGTGGTGTTGACATTAACTAAAGTAAGAATATAAAAGGCAGAAGCCAGTTTTCAGTCCTTTAAATCATTTGCCTGTCAATAAGGGACAATTTGTACTAGTGTGAAGATAGTAAATCCAGAAAGGTGGAAATGACAGGAGAAAGTGAGGGGATTGCTGTAACCATTGGCAAATGATAGGGAGCCACCCCGGAGGGGTGGCAGTGCACGGTGGTGCCCCGATCTCCATCCAGAGTGTGTGCAGCAGTGAACATGAGTGTGGAGAGAAGAGATATTTGGGGAAGGAAGGATGGTTCCAAGAAATTTTGCAGTGAGAAGGTCTTAACTTTTTCCTGAAAGTAAGAAATGTGGTCATCTACTAAGAGTGAGCCGTTCTGGGTCTGGGGCGGGAAGCTTGAAAAGACGCAAAACAATTTCTAATTTCTATTGTAATTTAGTGTTGTTAAAGAGGTAGATTGTGAAACTTCTAGCCAAACAGGGTTGATAGGAGACCTCAGCAAGAAGGTATGGCGGAAGCAAAGGATGTGTAATTACAGTCAGGTCCCAGGATCATCCATGCCTTTTGCTAGGGTTAGGGATGGCTCACTACGAGACAGGAGGGTGTTAGGTTCTCAGTACCCTCTGCTCCATTGGCTGGCCCTAAGCTTCTGGTCACGGAGAGCTTGGAGAAGACAGAATGAGGTAATGAAGTCAGGGCTGTGGAGGCAGTGAGGGGCAGAGATGCGAGGGGGAATGGAGGGGAAGTTCAGAAAGAGAGTGAGAGCACATTTGGATCATCAATTAGAGCATTTCCAAGTGTCTGCCCCAGAAGCATATTTTATAGGAAAATATCCAGAGAGAGAAAAATAAGGAATGTATGATATTTTAGCCAGGGTAGGGGGAGTAACTTCTGTCATGGAGACGGAAGTAACTACAGCAATGTGGGCAAGATATTTAGCAAACACACTGTCCTCCTCGGTGCAACGGGACTGGCATCTGGGGAAACTGGGCACAATGCCAAACCTAGTACCTGCTTCCACACGCTCTGATGGTTACACCTGGCGTACTGAGAAATGTGTCAGGTGGAAATGAATCAACTCCCATTAATTTTCCAAAGGTGAATTAGCACGACTAACTACCAAAGTCCTGTGGGCATGTTTGGGTAATGGAATAGCATAGTGAGACTTTCTGTAGAGATTATTCTCACTATATGTAACACTCTTGAATAACGTGTTTTGGTCTGCAAAGAACTTTCATGTATATTACATTTGTATATTTCATGTATATTATGTTCATGTAATATACATGTATTTTATTTATATACATGTATTTTATTTATACATGTAGTTCATGTATATTACAATACATTACAGTATTAGCCATATGCTATCTTTTCTACCATTTTACCAATGAGAAGCAGAATTCTGGGACATTCAGTGGCATGCTAAAGTCCGCATAGGTTCAAAGTAGGTTATCAAGATGTGGTCACTTTTCTTCCATGGGGTCTCTGGGCAGTGTTGTTCCTCACATAGGGAGCATAGAGAAGCCAAACCTCTAAATCAAGGATTCTCACCTCAGCATTATAAATGTTTGGGGCCAAATAATTCTTCATCGTGGCACCTGAGCACTAAAATGTTCAGCAACATCTGTGTCTACTATTTCCCCAGTTATGACAAACTATAATGAGTCCAGACACTGCTAAGGGTCCCGTGGAGGGCATGGTGCCCTTTTGGAGGGCTCCTGCTGTAGATCATTGTTGTTGTTGTTGTTGTTAGGTGCTGTCGAGTCGGTATCCAACTCATAGCGACCTTCATAGGGTTTTCAATGGCTGACTGTTTTGGGATTGCCTTGGGAGTGGATTGCCAGGCCTTTCTCCCATTTTGCGGTGCTGGGAATCGAACTTGGGACCTCAGAGACTGCAGAGCAGTGCTCTACCAACTGAGCTAAATCCCAGTCCCTGTAGATCACAGAAAACTATTATATATGTGTGTGTAATGTGTAACGTCATATGTAGGATACATCGCGGCATTGGTAGATCGTGTTCTGGCTCAAGTATAACTGGGTAACTCGGCATCTTTTTAGTTGCATCTGAAAGTCTTTCGGTCATTGATAGTGCCACTCAGCTCAAACAGCCTCTTGGCCCAAATTCATGGGAAAAACTGGGGCATCTACAGGATGACCTGGAGATTGTTGTGTTATTTAGTCTGCTATGATAGCAAGGCGCTGGGATTTAGCTGTTGGTAGAGCGCCGCTCTGCAGTCTCCGAGGTCCCAAGTTCAACTCCTAGCACCACAAAATGGGAGAAGGACCTCACAACCCACTCCCAAGGCAATCCCGAAACAGCCATTGAAAACCCTATGAGGGTCGCTATGAGTCGGACACGACTCGACGGCGCCTAACAACAACAACAATGATAGCAAGGGATGAATGCATAAGGCTTTATTGCAAGGAGGTCATGGCCAACACTGGATTTGAAAGCCACACAAAAGCGTGACTCACCATGGCCTTTCTCTAGGTTCTTCGCGTGGGCCACACAGACTCTTGCTCGTGGTTTCTATCCGCGTCTGCTCAGTACCTTCCTCTTGCCACTGACCCAGTCCTCTGTGGACCTCTCCAGAGGAGTGGGTCTAACCACTCACACTTTGCTGTGGATTCTCCAGCAGGGTGATCGAGGGATGAGGTGTCATTAGTCATTTGTGTCCCTGGTTCCTCCCTGGTCCACTCAGGAAGAAGGGTAGCCTGTGAGACCATGAACATGGTAGAAAAGACACCATGATGGCTAATACTGTGGTGTAATGTACATGAAAGTTCTTTGCAGACTAAAACACGTTATTCAAGAGTGTTACACATAGTGAGAATAATCTCTGCAGAAAGCCTCACTGTGCTGGTCCATCACCCAAGATGTGTCTGTGCAAAGCAGGTGTTGAAACTGATAAGCCTTTGGGTTGATGTGTGGCTGATCTGGCGTCTCATGATATTGGGGTTTCACACCTAGCTCAGGTAGAGAGAGACAACTAAGCCACTTCTTTCTTCAAGGATCAGGTCTCTCAGCCCCTACTGGACACCAGTAAAACCAGACACTAAACTCACTTAAGTCTATTGGTAAGTATAAATTGTGGTGAAGAGAATGGCTCTTGGATAGTCCAGAATTGATGGTTGTCCATGTTCAGATTAAAGAATTCAGACTACTCGAGTGTTAAAATGATGTAACAGAACCCTCTTCATGAGGATTACACAAACGGAAATCACTCAAAATGTCAGAGAATTTCTGCTTGGTTTAATGCATTTTCTGAGGCAGTTGGAGGCCTTAAGGATAAAGGAGACCACACTGATGTGGTCTAAGGAGACAGCGCTTTGCACATTATTTACTCTTAAACTCAGAGATCAAAGGAGGGCCTTGCAAAACAGAACAGGAAAGATGTACCCTGTTTAATGTACAAAGCAAGAACACTCATAGCTTTGAATCTGTATGGAACCTGAACTCTAAGACCTAAAGATACTTCTTTAGTGAATCATTTAAAACTCCAGCTGAATCCAGTTATTCTTTACAGGAATTTACTTTGGTGGTCATGGTTGAGCCTTAGTAATTATGCTGTTTCCTCTTTTTGTAGGTTATGTATGAAATTGTTGGAGCAATTGAAAAAAATAAAGACTCTCTTTCACAGAATCTTCTGTTTTTAATGAAAAGTAAGTCAATTTTCTCCCCCTACCCTGGTTAAAATGTCATACATTCCTTATTTCTCTATCTCTGAATATTTTCCTATAAAATATGCTATCACCTACAGGATAATTGAAATATCTTTTGCATGCTGACGCCCAGAGTAATAAGGGATGGGTCTCACCACACTATGTATTGGTTACAATTTAATTCGGAGTCCAGTAGAAGCCATAATTTAACCAAGCTTTTAGCAGATGGGAATGTAAAACACCTTTACTACTTTAGTGGTATGAATATAAAAAAGCTTTTCTGTGAAGACTAATAAAGATGCATATGGTTTCCAAAGTTATTTAGGCCACAGCGGGGTGAGTTTCATTACTTAAGATGGCTTGAGCGTAACAAGGGGTGGTATTTTATTCTTATGCACTTTCAGTGATGAAGTATTAATGCCCTCTAATAGATGGGGCAGATAAATTTATATATGTCTATGTGACTATCTCTGTGTATATAAATATATATGTATTGATATGCATTTGTAAGCTTCTTCTACTTCATGGGCATGAATACTTTATGTACATGTATAGACTATAATTCTATACTGTATCTAAAATGATATTCAAAATTTATATAACTATATTCTCAATTTAGATATGCCATAATTATATATATATATATATATATAAAATTCTGTCTCCGTGAGTAATTATTTTCTTAACAGCAGTTCTGCAATGATTCACATTTTATTTATAACCATTCTAATGAATTAAAGTATATCATGTTGTGCTTTAAGTTGTTCCAGATGAGACAGAGCCATATGTCTTTCTTGGGATAAGAAGCTTATGACAGCCTATGTGAACTAGTTAGCTGCCTCTTCTGTGGAGATAAGACACCCAGGTCTTCTGGGTTGAAGAATATGCCTGCAGCACAGTTGTGACCTACTGTTTGCCCAACCACTGTTTATCTCTCAAAGTTGTGGTTATTATGAGTTCTTTCAGTGGAGACTATGAACGAAAACATATTGTTGTTAGGTGCCGTAGTTGTTGTTAGGTGCCATCGAGTCGGTATCCGACTCATAGCGACCCTCTGTACAACAAGGGAAACACTATTGTCAGTGCTTCTCTGCTGTTCATAGGGTTTTCAATGGCAGATTGATTTTTGGGAGGGGGTTGCCAAGTCCTTCTCCCAAGCCTACAGCTTCTGGTGTTCCCAGGTGGTCTCCCACCCAGATACTAACCAGACCCGACCCTGCTTAGCTTCTGAGATCTGACAGGAATGGTAGAGTCAGGTCCCAATCATAGCAACCCTGTGTATAACAGAATAGAACATTGCCCAACACTGTGCCATGCCCATGATCTTTGTTTATGTTTAAGCCCATTGTTGCAGCCACTGTGTCAATCCATCTAGTTGAGGGTCTTGCTTTTTTTATGCTGACCCGCCACTCTCCCACACATGATGTCCTTCTCTAGGGATTGGCCCTTCCTGACAACATGTCCAAAATACGTAAGATACAGCTCCTTGCCTCCAAGGAGCACTCTGGTTGCACTTCTTCTAGGACAGATCTGTTTGTTCTTTTGACAGCCCATGGCATAATCCATATTCATCTCCAGCACCATAATTCAAAAGCATCAGTTCTTCTCCTGTCTCCCTTATTTACCATCCAATTTTCACAAGCACATGATGCAACTGAAAATACCATGGAATGAGTCAGGCCCACCTTCTTCTTCAATGTGACATCTTTACTTTTCAAAACGGGAAATGAAATAATTGATCTCATTCATTATAGTTGGAAAAATCTCCCTTCTAGTTATTAAATATTTGAGCTTTCATGTCTAGTGTACCTCTCATTCAGCTTCATATATTATGAAGATCTAATATCTAGCACGTGGGCTGGGATTTAGCTCAGTGGGTAGAGCGCTGCGCTGCAGTCTCTGAGGTCCTGAGTTCAATTCCCAGCACCGCAAAAATGGGAGAAGGGCCTGGCAATCCACTCCCAAGGCAATGCCGAAACAGTCTGCCATTGAAAACCCTATGAGGGTTGCTATGAGTCGGATACCGACTCGATGGCACCTAACAACAACATCTAGCATAGCCTGCAGCCGTAGCACTGTGGCATCAGATCCTGTCAGATGTTGGAAGCTAAGCAGGGTTGGCCTGGTTAGTACTTGGATGGGAGAACATGCAGGAATACCAGATATTGTAGGCTTAGGAGAAGGACCTGGGGACCCACTCCCAAAAATCAATCCACCATTGAAAGCTCTATGAATAGCAGAGAAGCGCTGATAAAGTGTTTCGCCTGTTGTATGTAGAGTTGCTATGAGTCAGATACTGACTCAATGGTACCTAACAACGACAACACTATCTAGCATATTTTAGAAGTCAGCACTGTGTTTTCCTTTGTGTTTCTGTTCCAGGGTGATAGACCACATGCACGGATGCATGTATTTAGGATGAGCATATGGAGACTAGCCATGTGGCAGTGTTCTCATCTGAATAGAATACCTGTATTTTCAAGTCATTCTTCCGTGCATCCTTGCTAACAACTTCCAAGAATGCACACACAAATACCCTTTTATTCCAAGCATGAGAACAGAATTTACAATGTGCCCTCAGATGTTTGCACAGGAAGTGACTAATGATTTCTGCGCAGGGCTGGAGAACAGAGGTGTTAGGCCTTGTGAACCATGAGGTCATCATTGTCATCACTCATCCCTGCTGCTAGAATGTGAGCAGGCCGTGGCCGGTGCACACAGGCATGGCTGCATTCCCGTAGGACTGTATTTATAAACCCACAGAGCGGGCTCCGCTTGGTCCACAAAGCCGAGTGGTGCACCCACTCTACCACGCAGGCAAAGATGCGTGGTCGTGACAGTATCACTGGATCGCCAGAGCATTGTGATGCCATAGAAAGCCCTTACAGCAAGTGTAACTGACAAATAATGGCATCCGGTTCCATCTTCACGTCATCGAAAAGCCCCAGGGCTGGAAGGTGGAAAGGTCAATTGTAGACTCCACATGAGCGGAACGGTGTCCTTGAGACGTCTAAACACATGAATCCGAGAAGCATGGAGATCCGTCTCGGGGGAGGCCACAGCGAGTGTCCCCACTTAGGCCTGGGATTCGAAGTCAAGTCCACTGGGGTCAGAAAGAAGGAAGAAGCATCGAAAGACAGGCTCTTAGTCCTTATCTTGAGAACAGGGAAATTGGGGATTCACAGTTGATGATGGTAACAGTGTTTGAGTCCTTTTGCTGGGTGTCTCTGCACACCTGGTCATAAGTCAGGGACGTATGGGTTAGGTCATCCAATCATAAGGCAGAAAGGGCCCCTGTGTAACGGCTGTAGGTCCCTGCGAGGGACTTTCCCATCTCAGTGTGGATACAGTGTGGCGTGAAGAAAGTGGTATGCGCTAAGTGACTTCTTGGGCTAGAACAGCAAATAAAACTGCCTCTTCCCCAGGATGCCTGTGTGGAAGGGAAAGGACACAGAGTTTCTCCTTTTATGCAGGGAGGGAGTCCACTCTCTCCTGCAAGGGCACTCAGCTGTGGGTGGGGTGCTGGGCAAAGGTCCTGGGGTTCTCCCTACCAGCGGGATGAAGGTCCTGCTTCATCTTCATGCAGCTGCACCACGTGATGCAGAGAATCACACGGACCAAGACATTCAACTCAATTCACTGAGTTTAACTGAGTTAATTTTTTTGGTCCATATTTATATCTGATGTTTTAGTTTTGTTCAGGACTTTTACCCCCTAAATAGAAGAATAATGTGTTCATTATTTATCTGTGGGTCCATTTATAAATATACTTTCTATAAATATATATAGCAATTGTATGTTGTTGTTGTTGTTAGGTGCCGTTAAGTCGGTATCCGACTCATAGCGACCCTCATAGGGTTTTCAATGGCTGACTGTTTCGGGATTGCTTTGGGAGTGGATTGCCAGGTCCTTCTCCCATTTTTACGGTGCTGAAAATTGAACTCAGGACCTCAGAGACTGCAGTGCAGCGCTCTACCAACTGAGCTAAATCCCAGCCTAGCAATTGTATAACGATTACTTACTTAAGCAGGTCATGGTACAGGATTATTTTTTATTACCAGTTTTTAGTGTTTGGGTGAATGCATTTCATTATGGTATTTCCGTCCACACACATCATTGTGCATTGCTCATGTTTGTTCCCCCAGTACCCTTTCGTGTCCCCCCTCCTCCAGCTGGTCTCCTTCCTCCCCACAAGCAGTCCCCCTTCTGCTTACATGTCATGTTTGGTGTTAACACCTTGAGTCAGGTCCAACTCATAGCAACTCTGTGTACAACAGAACTAAACACTCTGCAACGCTGTGCTATCCCACACTATGTCAGTGCTTCTCTGCTATCCATGGCTGATTGTTTCAGGAGTGGGTTTCTGGGTCCTTCTCCCAAGCCTACAGCACCTGGTGTTCCCAGGCAGCCTCCCATCCAAGGACTAACCAGGCCTGACCCTGCTTAGATTCTGAGATCTGATGAGCTCAGACTCTGGGTTGGTGTGGCTGTAGATGCTTACATGTCATATATACACACACATATATACATATATAGAGAGATACACGCACACACGTGGATATACATATATACGTATATTTGAGTATAGATCTGCATATAAGAGGAAACGTGACATTTGTCTGCTTTCCCCTGTTATTTTTTCTTTCTTATTGTCCCCTCCCTCCTCTTGCCTGTCTCTTTACTCCCCTTAAATAGCCTCTCTTCTACTTTCATCACACACACACACACACACACACACACACACACGTCTTTCTGGGTCTGGATGGTTGTTGTTGTTAGGTGCCGTCAAGCCGGTATCCAACTCATAGCGACCCTGTGTACAACAGGTGAAACACTATTGTCAGTGCTTCTCTGCTGTTCATAGGGTTTTCAATGGCAGATTGGTTTTTTGGGAGTGGGTTGCTGGGTCCATACCACAAGCCTACAGCACCTGGTGTTCCCAGGCGGTCTCCCACCCAAGGACTAACCAGGCCCGACCCTGCTTAGCTTCTGAGATCTGACAGGATTGGATGCCACAGAGATATGGCTGCAGGCCTGGATCTGGATTATTTCACTTAAAATCATGGTCTCTAGTTCCATCCATTTTCCTACAAATGACATAATTTTGTTTTTCCTTATGGCGGATTAAAGCCTCCAACCATACCACCCTGGCATCTAATCCTGTCTGATCTCAGAAGCTAAGCAGGGTTGGGCCTGGTTAGTCCTTGGATGAGAGACCACCTGGGAATACCAGGTGCTGTAGGCTTGGGAGAAGGACCCATCAACCCACTCCTGAAGCAATCAGCCATCGAAAACCCTATGAATCACAGAGAAGCACTGACATAGTGCGGGCCTGGCACAGTGTCGGGGACTGTTTCATCTATTGTCCGTAGGGTCTCTAGGAGCCAGACCCGACTCGATGGCACCTGATAGCCACAGCAGGGCTAAGTAAGGCTCCATGGTGAGCACAACACATTTTCCTTACTCACTCATCATTGACGACTATGTAGTGGGTTCCATTTCTGGGCTATTGTGAGTAGCGTCACAATGGACACGATTAACCAGTTGTCTCTACGGGATGTTGACTTCAGTTCCTTTGGATGCACACCCAGGAATGGTACAGCTGGATCCCACGGAGGTTCTATTTTCAGTTTTTCGAGGAACCTCCATACTGATTTGCACAATGGCCCCACTCTCTCACATCCCCACTGGCAGCGTAGTGGGGCTCCTTTCTCTCTGCACGCTCCCCAGCACTTGCTCTTCTTGTTTTATTGATGTGAGTCGTTCTGATGTCAGTGACATGGTATCTCCATGTGGTTTTGATTTGCATTTCCCGGATGGTTAAGGGTGTGGAGTATTTTTTCCTGTATTTGTTGGCCATTTGTGTTTCTTCTTGTGAGAACTGTCTGTTCAATTCACTTGCCCATTTTTTGACTGAATGATTTGCTTTCTTGGTGTTTAATGTTTTTGGTTATTTATATGGGCTGGGATCTAGCTCAGTTGGTAGAGCACTGCGCTGCAGTCTCTGAGGTTTCTGGTTTGATTCCCAGCACCACAAAAATGGGAGAAGGACGTGGCAACCCACTCTCTAGGCAATCCTGAAACAGTCAGCCATTGAATACCCTGTGAGGATTGCTATGAGTCGGACTCGACTCAAAGGCACCTAACAACAACAACAGTTATTTATATATTCTAGGTATTAATGCCCTGTCTGAAATATACCTGGCAAAGGTTTTCTCCCACTTTGTAGACTGTGTCTTTGCTCTGTTATTTCCTTTGCTGTGCAGAAGCTTTTGAAGTTCACGCGGTCCCATTTGTCAATTCTTGCTATTGTTTCCTGAGCTCCTGGAGTCCTTTTCAGAAAGTGCTTGCCTATACCCATATCTTGAAGTGTTTTCCCATAGCAATTTCAAAGCTTCAGGTCCTATATTAAGGCCTTTGGTCCATTGTAAGTTGATTCTTATACGGAATGAGAGAGAGGGACCTGGTTTCATTTGTCTATAAGCAGATATCCAGGTTTTCCAGCACTATTTGGTGAAGAGGCTGTCTTTTCTCCAATGTATGTTTTTAGCACTTTTTTTTTTTTTGTGGTACTGGGGGTTGAACTTAGGGCCTCGCGCCTGCATGCTTTGCAAGTGCTAGACCACTGAGCTACACCCCCAGCCCATTTCTTTACTTTTCAAGACAGGGTCTCGCTAAGTTATACAGACTGACTCTGGTCTTGAACTTGCGATCCTCCTGCCTCCACCTCCCGAGCCACTGGAATTTCAGGCATGCGCCACCGCACCCGGCTTGTTTTGAGCACTTTTGCAAAAAGGTTGCAGCTGCGCAGGTTTATTCCCGGGTCCTCGCTGCTGTTCCGTGTGTCTGTGTGTTTGGTTTTGTGCCAGTACCGTGTTGTTTTTCTTACTGTGGCTCTGCAGTGTAATTCAAACTCAGATGCAGTGATGCCCCCAGCACGGCTGGGTTTGCTCAGAATCGCTTTGACCACTCAGCACCTTTTGTGCTTCCGTGTGAATTTTAGGATTGTTTTCGCTACTTCTGTGAAAAATGCCATTGGAATTTTGATGAGGAGTGCATCGAGTCTACAGGTTGGTTTTGGTAATATAGTTGAGCTGCTCCTTTTGAAGTGGCTTCCAGCTTAAAGAAAGTTGCAAAATTCGTACAAAGACCTTCCAAGTGTGCCTTCCCCGGATTGATTTCTTTTTCAGCATCAATCTTTCTCATGTTAGCAGCAGGCCATGCATTTTTCCAGACTCCCACAGCGGTGGTGGTGGGGAGTCGTCCTCAAAGGCAGTGACCCTCCGGAGCCTCACAGGGGCCATTACTGTCCATCCCGAGGACAGGCCTCCTCCAGGTTCTCCTCAGCTAACCCCGCTGTTCTCTCTTCGTTACTGGTGCATCTTTGAGAAGCTCACGGAGACTCCTGCAACTTTCTGTGGCTCAGCGCACCTTCACCTGCTGGTTTTGCTTCGGGTTAATCATTCTCACTTAAGTCATTTTTTTTTTTTCGGTACTGGGGGTTGAACCCGGGGCCTCGCGCCTGCATGCTCTGCAAGTGCTGGACCACTGAGCTGCAACCCCAGCCCTTTTTTTCTACTTTTTGAGACAGGGTCTCGCTAAATTACGCAGACTGCCTCTGGTGTCAAACTTGCGATCCTCCTGCCTCCGCCTCCCAAGCCGCTGGGATGATAGGTGTGCGCCACCGTGCCCGGCCTTTAAGTCAATTAGTTATCTTCCGGTTGTACAGACCCGTTTTCCCATCAACAGTGGCTTTGTACCATGACATTTCCACTTCTCCTTCATCCATTAAGTCTTCTATTATCACTATGGACCCATTTCATCCCATGAGTTATAATCCACACTATCATTATTCCGGTGCTGAGGGGCCCCAGGATTTGCCAGCCCAGGACTCCTCCAGCCCTACTCCGTTATCTTTAAGGCTCTTGTGATATTGTTTCAGCACCTCCTCACGCCGGGCCTTCCAGAACTGTTCCAGCATGGTCTACCTTGTTGCAGATCTGCAATCAGCCATTTGTCCAGGAAAACTTGATTTATATTATAGCAGAATGGGGTGGAGGAAAGCCACAGTCACAGGGCTGGGTGAGCTTATTGCAGCTGTAAAGACATTGCTTCTAGGCCCATGAAGGACTCAAAAGTTTAAGATCCAGAAAGAGATAATACATAGATATGATGCAGCAATGCATTAAAAATCATGAATTCATCTTAACACTTGTAAATTTAACCCAGTACCACAGGATTCCTTCTTGCTCCTGTTGTCCAGAATTACATCTCTCTTCTCTGACAGCTCCCTGCTCCCTGTTTGTTGATTAATGTAGTGATTTTTCACTGAAAGCATCGAGGGTATATATTTTCTCAGTCCGATTTTGCACCTAGGTAGGCAAAATAACCTGAGTGTGGGAAATGGAGAAACTGAACTGCTCTGCTGCTAAACCTTACTACATGTCAGATGAGCTAAGCGTGCTCTGAAGTGATTTGTGTACATTATTTTACATTTTACTTCTGTAATAATCTTCAAGGTTGTTGTTGTTGTTGTTGTTGTTATGTGGCGTCGAGTCGGTATCCGACTCATAGTACTCTCATAGGGTTCTCAATGGCTGACAGTTTTGGGATTGCCTTGGGAGTGGATTGTCAGGCCTTTCTCCCATTTTTGTGGTGCTGGGAATTGAACTCAGTGTGTTTATATATATGTGTGTGTGTATGTATATGTATGTATGTTGTTGTTGTTGTTGTTAGGTGCCATTGAGTCGGTATCCTACTCATAGCGACCCTGCGTACAACAGGGGAAACACTATTGTCAGTACTTCTCTGCTGTCCATAGGTTTTTCAGTGGTGGATTGATTTTTGGGAGTGGGTTGCCAGGTCCGTCTCCCAAGCCTACAATACCTGTGTTCCTTGGCAGTCTCCCATCTAAGTACTAACCAGGCATGACCCCGCTTAGCTTCTGAGATCTGATGGGATCAGATGCCACAGTGCTATGGCTGCAGACCGTGTGTGTGTGTGTGTGTGTGTGTGTGTGTGTGTACATATATACATATATATGTATACATGTATATGTATGTATATGTGTACATGTGTATATATGTGTATATATGTGTATATATATGTATGTATACATATATGTATATGTGTGTGTGTATATATATATATACACGGGCTGGGATTTAGCTCAGTTGGTAGAGCACTGTGCTGCAGTCTCTGAGGTCCCGAGTTCAATTCCCAGCACTGCAAAAGTGGGAGAAGGACCTGGCAATCCACTCCCAAGTCAATCCCGAAACAGTCAACCACTGAAAACCCTATGAGGGTCGCTATGAGTCGGATACCGACTCGACGGCACCTGACAACAACAACAACAACATATATACACACATATAAATGTAAGTAACACCAGCAATGTTCCTTAGAGATCTTTGCCCACCACTTTCACTGTTTTCAGTAGCCTATTCAAATTGATAACCCAAAATCCACTCACTTGAGCACCAGCTTCTTGAGAGGTCAGGCAAGGAATCTGGACCAGAACTGTTAGATCTGCACAGGTCATGTCTACGGTCACCTTGCTTTTTCCTTTACGTCTTCACTGGATCAGAAAAGGGGGGACTTGTTTTCCCTCTCTTTAACCTAATAACAGATGCAACCAAATGAGGCAGGGTCCCCCACAGGTATTGGAAACCCACGGTGGAACAGGCTAGAGCCGGGGGAAGTGTTTTCGCAGGTGGTTCTTTTCCTGGTGTGGGGAGTTGCCCGCACATCCATATGTCTTCCTGACTCCGTCAAGTGCACAAAGGACCCCGTGTCTAGGGGGATAAGACTGAGGGCTGAGTCCAGGATAGAAGGATGTGCTACTCAGTTTGGGAGCAGGGGGATAAGAGCGCAGGTGGAGAACACGGAATCGGGATTCCTGGCCGAGGATGGTGACGGTTACAGTCTGTCAGAGGGAGTGAATGGTTGTTGTTGTTGTTGTTGTCGTTAGGTGCCTTCAAGTTGGTGTCCGACTCATAGTGACCCTACGTACAACAGGTGAAACACTATTGTCAGTGCTTCTCTGCTGTTCATAGGGTTTTCCATGGTGGATTGATTTTTGGGAGTGGGTTGCCTGGTCCTTCTCCCAGGAGTGAATTGTAGAGGAGATAAAATGAAGGCACACGGAGAGGGAGACCCCTGTCTGCTGTCCTGATTAACATGTGTCACACAGAATGTTGTGGTGGTTAAAGTACTCGCATGAGAAATAAGTGTAATGCTCAATGAATGGTTTTGACGTTACTTGTGATATTTATTTATTTCTCAGCTAGTGAAAACGTTGTGGTCCATCACTTGTTCCAGTCGAAATTGACACAAACAGGATCCCTCATATCTTCCTATCCTGCCTTTAAGTTCCGCGGACATAAATCCACCCTGCTCAGTAAGAAAATGACAGCTTCTTCAGTTACCGGAGAAAACAAGAATTATCTAGAACTCAGTAAGGTAGGTGTTTATGATTCTTATTTGGGCGTTTTCATGATTGCGTCATATTTTTTCTTCTTTTGTAATGCACAGTTTTGAATACCAGGGGAAAGAAACTGATATTCTAATAGAAGGAATTAAAGGAAATGATACCCTCCTGAGCAATAAGACCACCCGAGACAGGGCACAGTGCAGGAAAGTCCGGTGTACTGGCAATTCAACATGAAATGCGCTATTAGGGATCTTATTGATTGTCTTTGTGACATCCTGTTTATAGTTCATCTTTATGACTGTCCTTTTGACGAATGCAAAACAGCTAGGAGGCAATAGGATTATAGGGAATAAACTTAGCTACCTTATCCTTTTGGTTTAACCCCATCTGAAGTTTTGGGCCTCAATCAATAAATTGTCATTTCTCTTATAGAGTATTTTTCAGGTGACAGCATGCTTTCACTATGTATTTGTAGACTTTAACTTGTTTTTGATATTATGCTAATTTTAATATGTACTCGCTCCCCATAAGTTTGATTGTATATGCAACCTAAAGGTTCCACTTCTAAAAGAGAACTACAAACTCTATGCACTTGTGTCAAGTGGATGAGGAAATATATATGCAGTGATTCAGGTTCCTTCAGAATACAAGGACAGACTGCATTCAAGTATTTTTTAGTTCTGTCTATCAAAAATTAGAGAGGAGACATATATGTACCTAATTGGGAAAGTGTTCAGAACAATCAATTTTAGAAATGCAGCTGTTGCAGTTAGCTGGAACATAGCTTACCTTTCCAATTAATAAAAACATAATTAAAATTGATGCTGTTTTGAAAGACACACACACACACACACACTCACACACACACACACACTCCTGCATGTCTTTAGCCAACAGGTCCTAGAATTAGGGATCCTCTGCTTGCCTTGTTCCAGAACTGGATGATTGTAGGAACTCAGCATCACTACATAGAAAATGGTATCTTTTTACATTAAACAGACAGAGGGTTCCCATTTCTAAGGAGGCGTTTTATTCCTGGGAGTCTTAAGCACCCTGTGGTCCTTCTTTTCTCAACACTACTGCAAGTTGAAAGCAAGAAATCACCCCACACCTCTGAAGTGTAATTTTTAACCTCACTTATGAAACATTATGAGGGCTGGAAGCCATTAGGCTTTTCCCAAAAGGAAGATAATTTGCAGCAATGTCTCCACCCAGAAAGGGAAATGGAGTATTCCATGTTGACCGCCGGAGATTTCTTTATGATAATTATTCCATAAGTGTTCCGCTCCCCAGTTCTCATTCCTTCCCTTCAAACTGCTCTGAACTTGGCACATCCACCCCTGGACGGGAGAATAGAACGTTACCCGTTCTTCAACTGAGACTGACGCTTGGTGTGCATTTGCAGAAAGCAAGTTGGTCTTGGGCATTCCCTTCTCAGTGACTCTTGATCCCTTTGGCCTGACAGTTCCTCTCAGTGGAAGGACATGAACGTGTCCTCTCCAGGAACACCAAATGGCTAAGGATGCTTCCTCAGAAAAATCGCCCTATATCTTTGTACATTAAGAGCAATGCTTTGAGATCAATAGATGCCTTGGTGTAAGTCTGTACAATTCCGTGCAATGTGATAGGGTATCTAGCTGAGGTTTCCTTAACCCCTGCTGGACTGTAATTAATTAACTTCTGCCCTTTATTTTTTCACTCAGTGGCCTCATTCCCACTGATTTTTAAGAAATCTCCATCATCATGTAAACTTCACTACATAAGATTTTTTTTTCTTTTAAGAGCCATGTATAATTATTTATTGAAGAAAATAATCTCTCGCCATTTTTCATATACAAGTTGCTTACCAACTCTTTTGGTAGTTAAAAAGAAGTAAAGGGAGAAGACGCCACATGGGTCAGAAAGCAGCACATTGCTGCCATGCCGTTGTCCTTATACTTAAGGGAACAATGGGCAGAACATCAAATCTTTGTCATCTAAAGTGGTGCTCTCTTGCCCCAGGGTAAGCTACATTTAGTGATAAATGTGAACAGTGAGGAATAGAACAGGAAACTGCAGAGAGCTTATTGTACCAGGCAAATCAGGATCTAGGGTACTTCTCAAATTTAAATGGGTACAGACGGGGGCAATTCTGATTTAGATGACAGCCTTGCACCAAAGGGTTAACAGCAACGGTTGTTCCTCTACAAATGGCTTCTCATTTCCTCAATTTACAGTAACACTGCAGAAAGCCATTTGATGCTGGCTTTTATCATCTATGTTTTATGTATTTGCCTGTAAGTTAATTTACATGAATGCAAGGCTTAGTTTCTATTTATTTTCTTTCTAAACTGGAATCTGGTAAAATAAATCTCAATCCCCCCTCCCTTCCCTCCCTCCCTTTATTACAGTTATTAAAAAAGAAAGGAACCTCTACATTCCTTCAAAGATTGGAACGAGGAGATCCGGTCACCACAGCATCACAACTCAGGGTCAGTGACGGGTTCAGATTTAAGACTTGGGGGATTTATATCAACCCTAAAGGGTCCGGGCTGGGATTTAGCTCAGTTGGTAGAGTGCTGCGCTGCAGTCTCTGAGGTCCTGAGTTCAATTCCCAGCACCACAAAAATGGGAGAAGGGCCTGGCAATCCACTCCCAAGGCAATCCCGAAGCACTCAGCCATTGAAAACCCTATGAGGGTTGCTATGAGTCGGATACTGACTCGAAGGCACCTAACAACAACAACAACAACAAAAGGGTTTGCATTGCACTGTTTTTCCATTTGGGACAACTTGAGTTCCTCCAGTGAACACACACGCACTCTAAAGTGAGTGAACACATAATGCACAGTTGAGTCACAGCCTGAAGCTAGAGGTGGGAATTAACCCTGCTGTGTATTCCCCAGTGTGTCCTCTGGGAGAGTCAGGCCTTCTTTCTTTCCATAGAAGTCCTTGGCGGACATCACGGGGAAGCTCCAGAGATGCAGCCCACACCTGGTGCATTGCATCAAGCCCAATAACTCGCAGCTCCCGGATACGTTCGACCACTTCTACGTGTCGGCTCAGCTGCAGTACATCCGGGTCCTGGAGGTGGTGAAGGTCTTCCGCTACGGGCACCCCATCCGCCTCTGCTTCTCGGACTTCCTGGCAAGGTAAATGGCTCTGCTCTGGGAGTCAGTGCGGGGCGCACTGGGCCGGCTGTGGCAGGCGTCTTCTGCTTTGTCTGTGTCACTGATTCATTGTGTCTAGTCTTCCATCTTGAGAAAATGAGTGACTCTGGAACACAGTGGGACACACCGACAGAGCTTCTGTAAAAAGTCATCAGACTTCACTAATGACAGTTCCTGGGAGGGCATTGTCATATTCTGGAACATGGGTGGATATGCTTGGTTTTAAAGTCTTATAAAATTATGACATGCAGTGTTTATGTGACATTTATTATTTAAAAGAAGGATGTAGTGTGGTCAGTTCCTCCTTTCTATCTGTGAACAAAATACAGTTTAGATCAGGGGTTCACAAGTGACACTCATGGGACACTCGCCCCTTGTTTTTGTAAATAAAGTTTTATTGAAACAGAACAGGAAGTATTAGTTTTCATGTTTGCAGCCACTTTGTGCTATGATGGCAACAGAGAGAGTGGGCCCCATTATAAAATATTTGTGAAATATCAGTTTTTATCTGGCCCTTTACAAAAGTTTGTCGGCTCCTGTTTTAGATAAATTCACCTAAAAAGCACCCTTTGCACAATTAGAAGGAGAAAGTCCCGCAGCAAAGCCTCTTCTTTGCAGACCCCCAACCCCTGCTAGCCCAGACTTTATCTCAGCAGTTTGCTGGAAGCACCATACTGGCCCGGAAGCAGCCTTGGCCTTACAGGTCACATGGGTTTTTATTTAATCAGCACCTTAGCCAGATTTTAACGGAATCAATAATACTAATTTATTCAAAGAAATCAGTCGCAGAAAAATATTAACTTAGTTTACAAATGCATACCAGTAGGTCCTATTCTAGTCCAGGCTTTAAGTTCACTGCAGTTCCATGGCTGGGCACTCTTCAGGTAGGGAAGCTCCCAAGCTGGTAGAGAGATAAATGCGTATGCAAATCAGGGCCATTCCATGCTCCTAGTGGTTGGAATATATTCAGTGTGTTAGAGAAGCCCAGGAACGAGGCCATTTGGAATCAAAGATGGCTTTCAAGTGAAGCTAGGATTAATCTTGGTGAAAATAATAATATCTGCTTTTAGGCATTCAAAAAATAAAAGGCGGCAAGCAAAAAAAAAAAGCCAGAAAGTACTTGTTGTTGTTGTCAGGTACCATCGAGTCATGTCTGACTCGTAGCGACCCTCATGGGGTTTTCCATGGCTCATTATTTCGGGATTGCCTTGGGACTGGGTTGCTGCATCCTTCTCCCATTTTTGTGGTGCTGGGAATCGAACCCGGGACCTTAGAGACTGTAGAGCAGCACTCAGAAAGTACTTACTAATCCTATATAAACTAAGATGAAAGTTGAAAGTGGTACTATTATAAAATAAAATCAGTGTTACACATGTGAAATATAGCATTTATGGTTCAAAATATGGTAGAGCGCTGCTCTGTGGCCTCTGAGGCCCTGGGTTCGATCCCCAGCACCACAAAAATGGGAGAAGGACATGGCAGCACACTCCCTAGAAAATCCCCAGTCAGCCATCAAAAACCCTTTGAGGATTGCTCTGAGTGGTGACTCAATGGCACCCAACAACAACAGCACAATAAAGATTGAGGATGTTTGGGCCATGTCAGAACAATCTGACATTAAAATGTTTTAAGGGTTAGGGTTTAGCTCAGTTGGTAGAGTGCTGCTGTCTGAGGCCTGGGTTCAATCCCCAGCACTGCAAAACTGGGAGAAGGACATGGCAGCCCACTTCCAAAGCAATCCTGAAACAATCAGCCATTGAAAACCCTATGAATAGCAGAGAAGCACTGACATAGTGCCAGGCGTGGCACAGTGTCCAGGAGTGTTTCGTTCTGTTGTACATAGGGTCGCTGTGAGTCTGACGTGACTTGAGGACACCTAACAACAACAATAATACTAAACCATTGGCCTAAGAAAGATTTTAAAACTTTTGTTGACTAAAGTCACTGTGAGCCCCTAGTTTGAAGAAGCTGCTAATCAACCACAAAAAATTATAAATCCCTAAATTGTTTAGTTTAGAACAAAGAGTATAATATTTAAATTATGACTGACATTCTGTTTAATTTTTATAACATTTATTTTTCCAGAGGGAAATGATAATATTTATTTCACATTTTGATAGCTTTCACAAAGACACAGAGGAGAAAATAAATATCATGGGAACTCTGCTTGCCCTATGCGTTTTAAAAAGATGGATAGAATATCTTCAAGAAGTAAAAGATAAGCTCTATGGGGAGTGGAGGGGCTGGGATTTAGCTCAGTTGGTAGAGCGCTGCGCTGCAGTCTCTGAGGCCCCGAGTTCAATTCCCAGCACCACAAAAATAGGGGAAGGACCTGGCAATCCACTCCCAAGGCAATCCCAAAACAGCCATTGAAAACCCTACGAGGGTCGCTATGAGTCGGATACCGACTCGACGGCACCTAACAACGACAACAACATGGGGGTGGATGTTTACCCTATGGGATAATTACGTCAGATTGACAAGATATTTGCATTTTACAATTTAAAAGATGCTTATAAGTGAGATTATAGATACCTTGTCTCTTAAATTGCAGAGAACAACTACAAAATTTGGAGTTCCGTGGGAATAAATTACGCCTGAGTATGAGAGTGAACTTGGATGGGTTGCACATCCCTGATTATTATACATTAGGGGCCTTCGGTCAGGACAGCTCTGACTGCCTTTTTCTATTTCCTACCTACAGATCTGTTCATCATCTTTAGAGGTGTGCTGCTTGTGGGTGTACAGATTTCTCATGCATTATAGTTGGCCTGTGATGGCCTTCCAACCTTATTACAAGTGGTCTTCAGTTGAGTAGGTCTTCAACCTGCACTTGTTGTTGTTGTTGTTGTTATTGTTAGGTACCATTGAGTCAGTGTCCGACTCATAGCAACCCTGCGTACAACAGGCGAAATACTATTATCTGTGCTTCTCTGCTGTTCATAGGGTTTTCAATGGTGGATTGATTTTTGGGAATGGGTTGCTGGGTCCATCTCCCAAGCCTACAGCACCTGGTGTTCCCTGGCGGTCTCCCATCTAAGTGCTAACCACGCCCAACCCTGCTTAGCTTCAGAGTTCTGACAGGATCAGATGCCACAGGACTATGGCTGCTGGCCACAACCTGCACTTACATAGGTTTAAAATAAGAGACTCAAATTAATTCCAGAACTTCTGAATTTGAGTCAACAACGGTAGAGATGCAAGGGCTCCCTAGCTGGCAGCTCCATCCATGACTCAGTAGGACACTGTGAAGGACAGCAGTCCCTAGGGTTGGTGGGAAGGGACATCATCTGCCAGTAGCACATGGTCTGAGATGGTCACCAGCCTGGTAAGTTGTGGTTTGGTCAGTAGGACTAACTTCTCTCCAAGCATTGTCTGGAAAAGCGGTCTCCAACCTCAGTGCACGTCAGAGCCTCCTTCAGGCTTGTTTGCACAGGTTTCTGCCGGGTGCAGTGGCTCACACTATAATCCCAGCGGCTCAGGAGGCGGAGGCAGGAGGATCACAAGTTCGAGACCAGAGGCAGTCTGTGTAACTTAGGGAGACCCTGTCTCAAAAAGTAAGAAAATGGGCTGGGGGTGCAGCTCAGTGGTCCAGCACTTGCAGAGCATGCAGGCTCGAGGCCCTGGGTTCAACCCCCAGTACCGCAAAACAAAACAAAACAAAAACAGAAACCCACAGGTTTCTGGGCACATCGCCCAGAGGTTCCAGTGCCAGAGAGCGAGGCAGGGCCGGTGAGTAAGCAGTTCTAACCCATTTCCAGGTGACACTGATGTTGTTAGTGGGGACACCCCAAGAAAGCTCAGATAATCACTTGGGGGCAGTGTTTTCGTTTTGCTTGGTGCCTTCCTCCCAGCCAAGTGCTGAAAATATGCCAATGGCCGCATAAAGAAAGTGAATTTACAGAAAATGTAAAACCGTCAGCCTCCCCAGAGTTACTGAAGCCAAATATGCAAATTTGCCGAGATTCTCCAGCGACCCATAGGCAAGCTTGAGAAGCACCAGCCATGGATTCCCGTGTTGGAATTCCCTTGTTGGACGTGAGAGAGCATTCATCGCGCTTGGTGCATCATTCTTCAAAAGTGCGTTTAGTAAATTCCCTTGTTTGTTGATTTTGTGAGAGGGTCTTAGAATCATGGAACCAAAGATGCTTTGCATCAAAGGGTGCCCTGGTGGTTCTCGGGTGTAACTTACAGTAACTGCGTAGATTTTTCTAACTACTGTTCCCACAGGCAATCCGAATTGGTCTAGCCCCACAAAAGAGGGTGGGGCTCATGACTCTCTGTGTGATATGATATCATAATGGTTAGAAAATTATTTTATCTTTGCCTTTTGTATTTGTATGTGTACTCCATGGGGACCAATCTCAGTGAAAATAGTATATGCAATTAAATACAGTTTTTCATATCTGCATCTCATCGTAGACTATGACTTCTCAGCAAGAACCGTCCCTAGTCACAGAGTTCGTGCAGCACAGACAGTAATTAAGCCTCTTCAGAGGGAATCTGGCATTGGCCACCAATGGCTATTCAATTTCAAGTCATACTTCTGCACAACAGAAATGATAGCCATACTTTTGAATATTGTTGTTGTTGTTGTTGTTGTTGTTGTTAGGTGCTGTCGAGTCGGTATCCGACTCATAGCGGCCCTCATAGGGTTTTCAATGGCTGACTGTTTCGGGATTGCCTTGGGAGTGGGTTGCCACGTCCTTCTCCCATTTTGTGGTGCTGGGAATTGAACTCGGGACTTCAGAGACTGCAGAGCGGTGCTCTACCAACTGAGCTAAATCCCAGCCCTAAATAGAGGTACAGTCTCTTATTTTCAATGACTTATCAACAGAAATGGGATTATTAATTTGTTTGAGTAGAAATTTGTCATAATCTCCCTGAAATGAAGTATCTCAGTCTGGGATAATGTCACAAAAACATTCATCCATTGGAAGATTATTAGTTTCTGTAGAACTTGAACAACATATAATCAAAATACTGCTACATCACGGAATGACATAATTTAATACTTCTCCAGTATTCAGAAACTCATCAGTGCTTTGGAGTGCCCCAGGCAAGGAAGCATCATTATAAAAACAAAGCCTAGAGGTAGAACTTAATAGAAAGTTTGGGTTGCCAAATTCCAGATAGCAGAATGTGTCATTTCTATGCAAAGTGAAACTCCTCATGTTCCACTGGTTAAATTCCTATGCAATTCCTATGCCTTCTCTATTCATATCCCTCTGCCTTAACTGTTAGAGAGTAATATCCTGTCAGAACAAATGACTAAGTATGCAAATAATAACAATAATAATGATGATGATGATGATGATGTCACCACAAAGTCTCAGATAAAAGAAAAGGAGATGTCCAGTTTTGTGGTTTTGAAGCAAGTAGCTGCTTATTTTAGCTCAGTTGGTAGAGCGATGCTCTGCAGTCTCTGAGGTCCTGGGTTCGATTCCCAGCACCGCAAAAATGGGAGAAGGATGTGGCAACCCACTCCCAAGGCAATCCCAAAGCAATCAGCCATTGAAAACCCTGTGAGGGTCGCCATGAGTCGGACACGACTCGACGGCACCTAACAACAACAACAAGCTGCTTGTTTGAACAGCATTTATTATTGCTGCTATTGGACATGATGATGAATTGGTAAGTGTGGCTGAAGCCATTTCTCTGGAATTTGGGATGGACGGGATCATGTTCTGAATTTGTGTCCCGGTGCCCTGGCTGTGGTAAGAATCCATGATGCAAGTCTTCCCAATGGAAACTGGAGCGGTGCTTTCCTTGAGAGACCCCCACTTAGATTACATGCCACAGCAGGCTCCTTGATCCCTGCTACCCGGTGCTTCTCACGAGTAAGAAATGGGGATGGAGTTGAGCAAGAGCTACGGAGATAGAATCTCTCCCTCACTTAAGGTGAGGTCGGGAATAGGAGGACCAGATATTGTCACTGGCAGGAAACCTTTATTGCTACACACAGGGTTAGTTCACACACACACTCACCCTGGCACACCGATACCTGGCACCTCTGTAGTCGCACCTGATCATGCAGATAAGCCTCGCGATCTGTCCAGTTGAGCAGTGTCCTCGGTCTTCTGTCCCAATGTCCTTTCTCTCATGGCACGGAGATGGTGGCGATGTGGCAACGGGTCCTCTGTTCATGGGGGGCTCAGCGTGACATGGAGTCTGTCATGGCTCAGATTGGGAGGGGCCCGCCTGCTGTCAGGTCTCCTCTCCTCTTACACAGCTCAATGTGGGGTCTGTGCTCCATCTGGTTATCTTACATCGATGTCATTGTGCCGTGTGGTTATCGGGTGCCGGGGGCCTAACTTTATCACTCTCGTGCACACAGGTCACTCTCCCCTGGGGCAGCCCAGGGGGGCTCAGGTTGCATCAGCTTTGTGGGGTGTCACAGCATTCCACACTTCCTGACTTACACGCAGTTTCTCTCATTCACTTATATTTCTATTACAATTCGTTCCTATCCTATATTCACACATGGTTATTCCTTACCCACTCAGGGTTATTCCTTACAGTGCTCCTCATTAACTGCAGTTTCAGAGCAGGCCGAGACCCACTTATGGGCTGGTATCCCATGGTGGGAGACTTCTCAAGCTTGACCACCTGCAGAACAGTGGAAGAAGCAGCGTGACCATTGACCCAGGCTAGGCCAGGGGCCTCGTTGGCTTGCCCGTGGCTGTGGATGGAATCATGTCCTCCAGAGCCCTGTGTCAAAGCCCCGAGTTCCATGTGCCTGCATTGGAGCTGAGGACTGTGAAGATGACTAGGTAAAGGAGGTCATGGGAGGCCAGTCCTGATCTGCAGGCGTCCCAGCCTCGCGAGAACAGGCAGTGGGGAGCTGGCGTGCGCTCTGTCTCTCTCTCCCCAGCACGCCAAGACCCAATGGGAAGGCGGGAGGCCATCTGCAATTCAGGAAACCAAATTATCAGCACTTTAATCATGGTCCTGTCGGTCTTTAGAATGGCAAGAAGTTGATTTTATTGGCTAAGATGACCAGTTCAGAGTATTTGGTTATGGTGGCCGAAGCTGGCCAAAGCAGCTGGGTTTGTGTTTGTTTATAAAGGTGTCATTAGGTAGCAGAGCTGGACAATTATGCTTGGACACTTTTGGTACTTTGTTGTTATTGTTGTTAGGTGCCATCGAGTCAAGTCCGACTCATAGCGACCCTATGTTGAGCAAATTGAAACACTTCCCAGTTCTGTGCCAGGCACACGATCTGATTTATGTTTAAGCCCATTGTTGCAGACACTGTGTCAATCCATCTGGTGGAGGGTTTTCCTCTTTTGTGTTGGCCTGCCACTCTCCTGAACATCATGTCTTTCTCCAGGGATTGGTCTCTCCTGACTACATGTCCAAAATACATAAGATGCAGTCTAGCCATCCTTGCTTCCAAGGAGCACTCTGGTCGCACTTCTTCTAGGACAGATCTGTTGGTTCTTTTGGCAGTCCATGGTATATTCAATAGACGTCTCCAGTACCACAATTCAAAAGCATCAGTTCTTCTCCTGTCTCCCTTGTTCAATGTCCAGCTTTCACAACCATATGATGCGACTGAAAATACCATGGCATGAGTCAGACGCACCTTCGTCTTTAATTGACATCTTTACCTCTCAATATTCTGAAGAGATCTTTTGCTACAGCTTTTCCTAGAGCAATGCGTCTTTTGATTTCTTGACTGCTGCTTCCACAGGTGTTGATTCTAGAGCCAAGCAAAGCAAAATCTTGGTGCTACATTCATGTTATTTGATACTTCTTGTGCTAATAGAACGAAACAGAGATTACCTGCCTATGTGATGTGGTTTCAAAATGTTTGACACATTTTGTGGATTTGATCATCCTTTCTACCTTTCTTCCAGCATTCAATAGCTTTCTCTTGTTATTCAAGATTTTCCCAGGTCTCCTCCCTTTGGGAAACCTTTTACACAATCCCAGATTGGTTTGTCTCCTCTGTAAGCCTCAAAAAAGCACCTATTAGATGCTAGTTGCATGGACCCATGAGTGCGCATCTCAATCGCCAGCCCACAAGGGAGAGGCCTGCAGCCCAGGGGCCAAACCTGGCCTTGACCTGCTTCCTGCTTTCTTAGGACCTGAGCACTAAGAAGGTTATAAAATGCTTACATCTTTAATGGCTATGGAAGTACCTGCATGAAATCCTCAGGTGGCCTTCTGGGATGCAAAGTCTAAGAACTCCTTCCCCAGCCCTCTGCAGGCAAAGCTTGCTGAGCTCCGCACTAGACCATAGCAGGCCCCCATGGCCATCTGCTTCTGGATTCAAACCCAGAGCCACTGCCCGGAAGAGTCCAGTCGCCCCCTCCACCTCAGGGACCTGCCCCCATGCTGCGTGTCCCCTTCCTCACAGGAGGCCTTGTGGGAGGTGGGGGAAAACCCACCCTCACCACCATAACCCATAGAACCAACCGTCCCAGATGTGTGGCTTCTCTCTTCGTTACGTTTGACGAGGGTCCAGACAGCACAGCTGAGCTGCAGTCAGCTGTGGCCGCAGTCTGCTTCCTGCTGCGCCCCAGGTGTCAGGCCCCAGACGTGCAGGAATGGGGCTGACGAACCCAGCTGGGGCGGGGCCAGTCACTGTCCATGTCCCACTGGCAAAAGGGACACTTGCCCAGATCAGCACCCTCAGGGTGGAGGAGGAGCCTCAGCGGGGGGATCCGCAGAGCACTCAGGAGGCGAGAAAGACGAGCGGAGCCCAGGGATCTGCAGCTCTGGACACCGTCCCCAGCTGGGGGCTCACACAGCCGCTGATTACCCCTCTCCATCCGGGGCTCAGGTGGGGCGAGGGGCCACTGCCTGCCTGAGATCCTTCCCACAGCTGGCCTTCCCGCCCCTGGGGCCTCCCGCCCCAGCACGACAGCCTGGACTTCTTCCCTCGGCTCCAGGTCCCCAAAGACAAGGAAGGACCTTTACAGTGGTAAAGGCCATGCTGGGACGGGCCCAGGATGCCCTCCTGGCCTCTTGGATTCTTGCGGTCACACCAGGTGCACAGCAGTCGAGGCCTTTTCTTTTTCTTTCTTTGCTTTTTTCTTTTGCAGTGCTCTGGGGAGTTGAGCCCGGGGCCTCACACCTGCCAGGCACGTGCTCTCGGCCCAAGCCGCAGCCCCGAGCCCTGGCTGCGTTTTTCATTTTGAGATGAGATTTCACTGAGTTGCGCAGGCTGCCTCTGGTCCTGACCTTGCTGTCCTCCTGCCTCTGCCTCCGTAGTCTCTGGGATTGCCAGGGTGTGCCACTGTGCCCAGCCCGCCCAGACCATCCATTATTTCCATCTCCGTTTGCACACTGAATCCGATCTGTTGAATGCTATGGCTGTAGCGTGGCCTCAGATGGTAGCACTGAAGGAAAGAACCGCAGGAGGCCGTGCTTCAAACATGATTGTTGAGACGTCCTTGAGGGACACGTGTGGTCTGCGCCCGACTCTCCTTCCCAGAGCTTGCGTCGGTACCCTGCATGCTTGTGACGTTATCATCCATGCCTTTTCTCAGAGGACTAACCCAGGGCCGTGGCCGACTTTAGTCAAATGCATCCTTCCCTTCATGTTCTCTCCTCTCCTCTCCTCTCCTCCTCCCCTCCCCTCCCCTCCCC
>VMDO01015135.1:0-52138 GCA_007922755.1 Pedetes capensis | reverse complement strand
CCCCCCCCTTAGTTTCAAGAGTATTTGCAGTTGCTTGTTAACATTTCCTATGATGGTTGTTTTAAATGTGTGTATGTATGTATGTATATATATATATATACGTATGTATATGTATACATGTACATGTATATATACATATATATACACACACAAACACCCCTACATGCATATGTATATGTGTGTGTGTGTTTTGTGTGTGTATAATATATACTATCCCTGTCAGATAATTACTATGTGTGAGTTATCTAATTGTTGCCATTTTTGATGTTGTTTCCGTTAGGTGCCTTTGAGTCATGTTGGACTCATAGCCACCCTCATATGGTTCGCAATGGCTGATTGTTTCAGGATTGCCTCCAGAGTGGTTTGCCACACCCTTCTCCCATTTTTGCAGTGCTGGGAATTGAAATCAGGACCTCAGAGACTGCTGAGTGGTGCTCTACCAACTGAGCTAAATCCTACCCAAATTTATTTAGGATGTATATAATCTCAATTGAAGGTAATAAATATGTGACAACATAAAAATACACTGTTATCACTAAAGAGTGTTTACTTTTTATCATCTTTGGATGGAATCATTGCATTTTGCCAAAATAATACTGTTTTTAATTCACAAAGCACTTATGACAATAGGTGTATCTTGCTCTATATTTTCATTGTCCCTCTCTCCATTTAGAATGTAAATTTTAATTGTTTTATTTTAATTAATATTTTAATTATCATCAACAGTATCAAAAAATAGATTTTAAGCGGGGTACCAAGGTGCACTCCTGTAATCTCAGCAACTAGGGAGGCTGAGACAGGATGATCACAGATTTGAGATCAGAGATAGCTTGTCCAACTTAGTTAGTGAGACCTTTTTCAAAGCAAAAATTTAGAAAGAGGCTGGGAGTGCAGATCAGTGGTGAAGAACTTGCCTAGCATGTGGGAGGCCCTGGGTTTAAATCCTCAAGTTCTGAAAAAACAAGAAAGCAAGAAAACAAGAAAGCAAGCAAGAAAAAAAGACCAGATGGAGCAATGTGTGTTTATTTGTTGTTCTGATACTAGTTCTTAGAAATGTGTAGTGTACTAAAATGCATAAAATCTTTCTTTCTCTTTCTTTCTTTCTTTGTTTTTCTTTCTTTCTTGCTTGCTTTCTTCCTTTTTTCTCTCTTCTTTTTTTTTCCTTTTCTTTCTTTGCCCAAGGCAAGTGCTCTACCACTGATCTGCTTTCCCAGCCCATTATTATTATTATTATTATTATTATTATTATTATTATTATTATTATTATTTTGAGACAAGGTCTCATTAACTAAGTTTCACAGGCTGCCTCTGGCTTCAAATCTGGGATCCTCCTGCCTCAGCCTCCTGAGTTGCTGTGATTATAGGTGGCAGCCATGGTGGCTACCTTGTATCTGGTATCTCAACATATTTTCTGTTGTGAAAGAAAAAGAGAGAGAGGGCGGAAAGAAGGAAAGAAGGAAAGAAAGAAAGAAAGAAAGACAAGATTCAGTGTGGCTCATATAACAAAGCGATTTATCACCCCAAACAATGGAAAGTCACTGGGCAAGGAGACATCTTGCACAGTTTGACCTAGCAGTGCAATAAAGTCACAAATACTCCAGTTTTACTGATTCCCTCTGCTATACTTCCTCTGATACTCTAATGCCAGTTTCCCTTTTAATTCAGAGTAGCCATAGGGTACTTGTTTCTCTATGTGCTTTGAAGGATACAGTATTTCTTCTGGAAATTATTTAATGGCAGTAAGGGGATTTGATTTTTTCTCCACAGCAATCTCTCCAGACCACACTGTGTAACATACCAACCACTGTCAGTGGGTGGGATGTTAGTCCTGAGCAGTTTGTTTTATTCTTCAATGAAGGTGAAGATAGTTTTATCAAAAACACAAAAACTTGGCTGGGCGCGGTGGCATACACCTGTAATCCCAGTGGCTTGGGAGGCAGAGGCAGGAAGATCACAAGTTCGAGACCAGAGGCAGTCTGGGTAACTTAGTGAGACCCTGTCTCAAAAAGTAAAACAAACAAACAAAAAAATGGGCTAGGGGTGCAGCTCAGTGGTCCAGCACTTGCATATTTTCTGTTGTGAAAGCAAAAGGGAGAGAGGACGGAAAGTAGGAAAGAAGGAAAGAAGGAAAGAAAGAAAGAAAGAAAGAAAGAAAGAAAGAAAGAAAAGATTCAGTGTGGCTCATGTAACAAAGCGATTTATCACCCCAAACAATGGAAAGTCACTGGGCAAGGAGACATCTTGCAGGCGTGAGGCCCTGGGTTCAACCCCCAATACTGCAGAACACACGCACACACACACACACACACACACATACACACACACACACAAACACACAAACTCACAAGGGAGGTGGGGGGGCGGTAATCAGATGGGGAACTGGGTATTAGGTGGGCACAGTTACATGAGAGTGGACCTTCTAAATTCTGAAAACCCTTAATTTCCAGTGACCGAAATTTTCCATCATCCTCCTTCTTTTGGTGAGATTTGGGAATTTTAAAGTGGCTTTCCAAAATATACTAAGAATTCCCAAATAAACATCTTTTGGGCCTTAGTGATCAGAATTTATGTGAAGAGAGTGAGCTTAGTATAGATATAAAACCACCATGCAGAAGAACAGATAGAATTTAACTAATTATTTCACAAATACTTAACGTAGTTGTGCTAAAGCTTTCTTCACATTATCACCTTTAGTGCTTTCAAAATTGTTAGTGGTAGGTTAATTTTCCTCTAAGAAAATACTGGAGATTTAGACAAAAGGACAATAAATAATACTCCAACGATTATATAGGCATTGTATCTTCCTGATCTAACATTCTATATTTATGCTTTTATTAATCTTTAAATTCAAATGGGAATAAAAGTCCTAATTTAATTTTGGATCTTTGGCAAGCCCTTTTAAGTGGAGCAATAATCCAGGGTCAACCACAGTGAAATCCACCTCCCTGAGATTGTTCTGGATCAGGACCAGACTCCAGGGAACAGGAGTGAGACACCTGGAATCATGACTTAATTCTAACTGTTAATGCCAAGTGAGCAAACCATTTTCATTTGGGTGTTTTCCAGAAAGAAAATGACCAAATCATTTTTATTCTCCCTAAAGACATTAGCACAATGTTCTAATATATACAAGGACAGCTCCTCTTGCAGAAAAAACTAAAATATCAAGTAATTACAACAGTAAAAATGTCTGTCTTCTAAATAGAGTTTTCTCCTAAGAGATACTTTAGGGAAAACATAAATGTCACATTATAATCTTGCTTTTTAATTAAAGTGGACAAAAACTCGTAATTAAACTAAAACAAAAAATCTTTCCCTGACTGTACCAATATTTGAGATGTATTGTTTTATCCTTCAATAAATTTATACTTTAAATTAAATAAAATAGGTGAGCTTAGCTCAGGCAATTATTTTTAAAAAAGAAGAATTTCCTAAACCTTCATTTTTTCACAAGACTATTGCAATTCCTTAGAACAAAGCAATTATATCTATATTTCATTTATGTTTTAAGTAATAAGCAATATAATAATTTCCTTGCCCTTTATTTTAAATAAATACAAATGCAATTAATCCCCCTTTATGTAACAGTTCTGTGAAATATATTTCAATTTCCATTAAATTCATCTTTCAAAAGTATCTCTCAGTGGTTTTTAGAATTTTCATAAAGTTGTGCAGTCATCACCACATCTTTCCAAAACATTTTCATCACTCCAAATGAAAATCACATGACCAATAAGCAGTCACTCTCCATTGTCCCACATTACCAGCCCATTGCCACCAAATATCCACATTTTGTCTTTGTGGGTTTGTCTTTTCTTCACATTTTATATAAGTAGAATCATATAATATGTGGTCAGTTGTGACTGGATTATTTCACTTAGCATAATTTTGTTAAGGATTATCTGTTCTGTAGCAATGTATTAACTCATCCCTTTCTCATGGTTGTGTAATATTCCATTATATAAATATATCACATTTGTTTATGAATGTGTTCATTGATAGACATGATGCATTTTCATTTTTGGCTATTACAAATTATGGTGTTATAAACAGTTTCATACAAGATTTCTGTTAGGTATATACTTTATGAGTGGAGTGGCTAGGCCATATGTATTGCCTGTTTTATGTAACAGCTCTATGAAATATAATTCAAATACCATTAATTTTCATCTTTAAAAGGTGTATAACTCAGTGCTTTTTAGAATGTTCATAAAGCTGTGCAGTCATCACCCCCATCTAATTGCAAAACATTTTCATCACTCTAAAGGAAAACCCAAGAAGACTTTATTCTGTTATCACACAAATAAGGCTCAAAACTACCTTATTTGGGGGCAGCATTGTATGTAATCTATTAAATAACTTAAGAGGTGAAACTTGGACGATGCTAACAGAACTGAACAATTTTCCTAACATATTTTTATATTTTTTTCCAAATCAAAGGGAAAAATATACTAAGCCATTAAAATTGTATATAGGACAATTTTTATTTTGACCTTCAATGGTTGTTAACAGTATAAGAGATTACATGCTTAGTTCTGAAATAGTTCAATAACCCCAGAGAGAAATTCCTTCTTCTAAATTTTTGAAGTAATTTCATTTTTCTCTCCTTCATAGTTCAGAGTTTTTAATTGGATATGCTCTTTTCACATTTATTAAAAATTTGTCTGTTTTTACTCTTCAGTCCTCAATAGATGAATCTTCTCATTTAGCCCTGCTCCAAATTAACATTTATAGACTTGTGTGTATATGTGTATGAACAGACTACTTTAGAAATGAAAATATACTTTATCATTAATAATTTCACTTTTTATTATATCACACACCAAGTATAAACAAACAATAGTAAATTTACAGAGACATTACCTAAAATTCCAAATCACAATGCAGTTGAGGGGACAATGCAGATAAAGAGAAAGAAAAGAAGAGAAAAGAGAAAAAGCGAGGACAATAGATGATCCTGATAGCTGAACAGAACTGCATCATGACTCTGTGTTTAGAGGTGGCATGAAACCTGAAGTCAGGTTTAAAAAATGTGCCCTTCGTGACATGTCACTGTCCTACAAACACCTTCCCGCGTTCCCCTCTGCTGCCATGTTTCTCTGCCTTTAGGTAATGGACATTTTGACTTATAAACTGTGTATCACGCTGAAGGTGCGGAGCATGGGAGAGGCCTGATTGGATTCGAGGTACGGGTTGGAATGCCCTTGGTCTTGGAGCCCCGGACCCACCCCCACCCCATTCTCCTCAGTTAGTGCCCCTGTCACCTTTGGACAGCACCTGCTTTCTCTGTGCTCACGGTTCTCATCAGTGAAACGGAGTCCTCTGCCCTTGTCTCAGGGAGCTAGAATAAATCAAATAAACTGATACTTGTGAAATTATTCTGTGAACCATATGTTTTACTGAAAACCAACTATTTCACCTGGAGCCAGTCTCCTGCCTAGGGCATGGTGACTCGCCAATTTCCTCAGACAGGGAAGCAGTGACCGCCCTTGAATGCACACCTAAGGCCTCTGGGAGTTCAGAGCAGCAGAGACCCTGAGCTCTGCCCCCAGCACTCTGGCAGCCCTGCGAGGTTTGGAACAGCCATGGCGCCCCTGCCTCCTCTGGGCCCGGGAGTTGTGGCGGCTGCCCCTCTCGGAGGCATTGAGGAACCAGCCCTGGCAACCTGTAGCTGAGAAGTGACAAAGATGCATGTTCTGACCAAGCTGTAGACAAAGGTGGTGGGCCTTCATGTTGTCTAGGCCTCAACCTTGGCCTACAGGAACATAAAGAAAAACTAGCAATGATTTCTCACAGCTCAAGCCTACATCCTGGGCTCCTTTAAATTACAGGCCTGAGAAAACTCAAGGCTACCCAAAGCATTTGGTTTGTTCCATTGAACACCTGAAGAGGGGGCCGTGTGCTCAGCTCCTCCGGGGGATAGGAGAAACTCAGTTTCAGTGAGCCTCAGGTGGCAAACCCAGAATGGTTTCCCATGGACCAATCCCTTCTTCCTGCTTTTTTTGTCCCTTCTCACTTCCCTGGTGCTAAAATTTGGATCTTGATTGCCACCTTCCCAAAGCCACATGGGTTGAAGGCTTGGTCCCCAGCCTATGGTGCTATTGGAAAATGGTGGAACCTGTGGGAGGTGGGGCCTACAGAGAAGAAGGAAGGTTCTTGGAGGCTGCCCTTGAAGGGGATATTGGAGCCCCTCCCTCTCCAATCCCCCTCCCTCAACTCTGTTTCCTGGCCTGCCATGAGGTGAGCAGCTCTTCTGCCATGAGCTCCCACCATAATGCACTTTGCTGCCAAAGGCCCAAAGCACCAGGGCCCAGTAGCCATGAACTAAAATTTCCAAAACCATGATCCAAATAAACCTTTCCTCCCTGTGAGTGTATTCTCTCAGGTATTTGTCACAAGCAAAGCTGCCCAACACACCTGCCTTCCTGAGCCCCCTTGCTTGTGCCTCTACTCCATTATCCATCCTTTAAAATACCTCATTACCTCTGCATAATTCGAAGTTGAGGTCAGTATTGCAATAATAATATTACTGATCAAATCCTGTCTTTCACTTTAACTAGTGCTCTACTTTGCTTACCTTCGACAAGTTATTTGGAAAGAAGAAGGAACCCAAAAGTAAAGTTTGACAGCCATGTGTCTTGTAATCAGGCTCCAAGGCTTTCAAAGGGCCAACAGTTTAGATATGGCGAAATCACTCCTCCCAATCCCCTGAAATAAACAAATTTGCCTGCCACTGGCATGAAGGATCAATATCTCCCCCAAACCTAAGGAATACTAAATAAAAGATGGAATGAAAAACTTTAAATAACTAACAGAGTGATTACTTCTGACTGTGCTTGTAAAACATGATCTCTGGTCTCTCATACTTTACATGACTCTTAGTGGGAAAAAAGAATCAAAGTTCAGTTTATTGGAGACACAGTCAATATTTGATATTTCTTATGAGAAGTAGCATGGAGTCTGTGATATTTACATGACAGGCTACACTTTCTGTTGCCACAGTGGACATGGAAGTTTATTTCTTTACCCCTAAAAAGAAACACTCTCTCCCCCTCACTCTGTCACACAGTTGAGAGGGGCATTTGGGCATTTACCATCCTGTGAAAGCACAGGATGGTAAAATGGAAAACTGTCATGAGATGGCAGAGAAGAACAGGCATTTGCAATGCCCACAGGCACAGCCAGTATTTCTGTGACTTAAAAACTCAAAGAAGCTGAAAGTGATATTGTTTTAGATACATAGGTGAGAACTGCTGGTAATCAGTCCTATGAATAAGGTCAGCAAGAAAAACTGAGAACTCTTTCTTGTGGGTATCAAAACCCAGACACATGGAATGCGTCATTTCAACAGAAGTTTCAAAGAGCAAGAACAGAAGCAGATCATGGACCCTGAAAGAGGAAAGGACTGGGTGGTGAGAGTGACTTACTGGCAGCACTACTTGAAAGGACGTTGAACAAATCAGCACAAGACTAAGTTTTCACTGTGTTTATGGAGAGCAGTGATCAGAACCTAATACCAGCTACAATTATTCAAGTCAATCATATGGATTAAGCCAGGAACTGATCTAGACCTTGGAGACACAGCAGGGAATAAGATACAGTGACCTTTTATATCCACCCACTCCATATCCACAGATTTGACCAACAACAGATCAAAAAATATTTTTGGGGAAAAAAAGCCTGAGCCCACATTGAATATATATAGTCTCTTTTTGGTCATTATTCTTCAAAACCTACATTATCACAATTATGTATACAGTATTTATGTTGTATTACATGTCAAAGGTAATCTAGAGATGATGGAAAGCATAGAGGAAGGTGTCCATGGCTATATGCAAATATCCCACCAGTTGCCACACGAGTATGAGCAGACTTTGGGATCTGAAGGGGCCATGTCACCTACATCCCACCATGGACACCATGTGATGATTGCAGACAAAAAATCATTCTAGTTTTTCCAGAGCTTGCACACTAGTTGGGGCACAAATAAAATGAAGCAAAATATTTAAAGTTGTTAATAGGCCTGGCAATAAAATCAGATGAAGACAAGGTAGAAGGGTAAAGTTATGAAGAATAAAATGTTCTGTCTTCAAAGAATGCTCCAACAAACATTATGGAGGAAAAAGAAACAAACATATTGCTTCTACTTTAACTTTTCTTCTTGATATATTTACTTGTGAATAATGAGTAGTACAATCCTTATTCCCAAGATGTTTAATACTTCAGGCAATTTAAACTTGCCTATTCCCTTAGAGCCTGCAGCCATCCCACTGTGGCATCCGGTCTCATCAGATCTCAGAAACTAAGCCGAGTCGGACCTGGTTAGTACTTGGATGGGAGACTGCCTGGGAAAACCAGGTGCTGTAGGCTTGGGAGTCAGACCTGGCAACCCACTCCCAAAAATAAATCTGCCATTGAAATCCCTCTGAACAGCAGTGAAGCACTGGCAGTAGAGTTTTGTCTATTGTATGTAGGGTGGCTATGAGTCGGACACCTAGTCGACCTAACGACAACAATTACCTTAGAAACATTGTCTCACCCTAGAAGAAACAAAACAGTTGTCATTAAATATTAACCACATACTATGGATTTCTTTAGACTCATCAATAAAACTGAGAACAACTGAAGGAAAGGGGAAATAAAAATGGCTCAGAGGCTTAGTTTTTAAAAAGGCAAAAACAAGAAAAGTGACCCAAATCCTAATTTAAACAGTAAATTGATCAGAATGCATTTTCTAGTTTTCAGTAATTCTTGAATTTCTACAATTTTTTCCCTTAAAATTTAAGGAATGACACACTTCCCATCTAGCTTTGCTAGAATGAGACAAATAGCAGCAAGTTTTACATTTAAAAAAGTGCACATTTAGACTTCAAAATTTAAAATTTTTATGGCGTAGAAATAGCTTGATCATCAACTAATAAGAATTTGACACAGGGAATTAGAGGACCAAGAAAATGAGGATTACTGGGGAGGTGGTGAGCAATGCCTCAGAGTAAGGCATGGAGGGTGCATTGTACCCCCACATACCCTGCACCCCACCCCTGCACACCCCATGAACAATGGTATTATTCCTGTACACCCACCTGGTACTGTGTGTGTGTGTGTGTGTGTGTGTGTGTGTGTGTGTGTGTGTGTGTGTTGGGGGATACCTCAGCTGAGTAAATCTAATTCATTTTTCCTTTTCTACTTTACACTATGTTGAATGCCTGTTTCAGTCTTAAATTTGAACTTTTCACCAGAGTTTGGGATCTCGTTCACTCTAGAATTTTTGGAATTCCTGTCCATTGATTATTTCCTCTTATTTTATTTCATTAATATCTCCCTCTCTGTTGGTCTTCAATCTCTTTAAAATGTATCAATCAATGCCAGACCTGGTGGCGCATGCCTGTAATCCCAGCTACTCAGGAGGTAGAGTCAGGAGGATCACAAGTTTCGAGACCACAATTAATCTGCATAATTTAGCAGACTCTGTCTCAAAAAGTAAAAAAATGGGCTCAGGTGCAGCTCAGTGGTACAGCATTTGCAATCATGCAAGCATGTGGCCCTTGGTTCAACTACCAGTACCACACACACAAAAAAAAGTTTTAATCATCTTACCAGTGAATTTCAATATTATTTAGATTACAAGATTATTTGGTTAAACAATCACTACTTTTTTTTCTAGCACTTACAGTCTATTAATTAGAAAATCCATGGGATCATTGAGGTAATAAAGTGTCCTTTGTATGTTTTAACATCTGTGATGATTCTAAGGGAAATTTAAAAATCAGCCATTATTATCTGCAATACCCTACTTTGAGGTCTCCTCTAACCTGTTCAGTGTCTCACGTTTCTAATTTTTTCATCACAAAACACTGTCAGTTTTCATCTCATTACATCAGAGTGTTAAGTAGATTCAGAGGAAAAAAACGTATTAGCATTCAACAGCAAGGAGATTATATCAAATACATTTCAACAGTTCTTTCCACTATGAAAAAATCTTATTTTATTGAGTTATACCAATTCAATGCACAGCTTCTTATAATGTCCCTTAGGAAGAATAATGGTCTTAATGATTATACCCAATATCAGGCAAGAAGAACTTATTTTTTACATTTTAATTATACAAAGACAAACCATACTTGTATTATGAAAAATAGTTTCTATATGCATGTCCATACCCATACATATTCATAACAATTTTAAAGCATTGAATAAGGCAATTAGTAAAATTCAGCAAAATACAGTGTGGATAATGGATATCCTAAGGTACCAAAATCTAATGTATTCATACATAGAGAGCAAAAAGGCATTTAAGAGTAAGAGAGATTTCCTCATATTTACTTGTATAAAAATTGAAAGGTGTTTTCAATAGGAGCATATGGTTCATCTAATATTCTACACATTTGATAATCAACTCTGCTCTCTCTTCAACAAAAAGTCCAGAAGAAAGTCTCATTTTCACCTTTAGGGTCAAAAGAACTTCATGTATCATTCCCCTTAGTCTTCTTAAAGATAAAACAATTTTAAGTGAATTCATGTTTTTTTCTATGCATCTAGGTATGTATTGACTAATGTTCACAAAAGAAGAGATTTAAGTAAATATTATGTATGGACAGTACATTCCTGCAAAAATAATACTCCATTTTCTATTTAACAATATCTTTATAAGGGCTGGGATTTAGCTCAGTGGGTAGAGCGCTGCGCTGCAGTCTCTGAGGACCCGAGTTCAATTCCCAGCACTGCAAAAATGGGAGAAGGGCCTGGCAATCCACTCCCAAGGCAATCCTGAAGCACTCAGCCATTGAAAACCCTATGAGGGTCGCTATGAGTCAGATACCGACTTGACGGCACCTAACAACAACAACAATTAGGTATATAATGGGAGAAGGATGTGGCAACCCACTCCTGAAGCAATTCTGAAAGCAATCAGCCATTGAAACCCTAAGAGCGTCTCTATGAGTAAGACCCGACTTGACAGCACCTAAAAATAACAATCGGTATATAAGCTCTGGCTAGGAAAGTGAGTGAATACAAAATCACAACCTAAATACTACTGTGTGCATTCATAAAAAGCTAATCATAATATTTCTGTGGGCATTTTGCTAAGAATAAATTTTTAGCATCATACTTTGAATTATGTGTGTAAATTAATGGTTAAAGCAGTACACAAAACTAATTGTTCTCAAGAGATTCATCACTTGAGAAAACCCACTTTTACCCCTGCAGGGATGGTAAAGTGTTTTAATCAGGAGAAATGTACTACTTAGAATTCCACCTTTCTGCTGATGGTAGACACTACCATGGAAACCAATTTATGTTTCTTTTGACACTACCTATTTGTCAGTGCAGGCATGTGGGAGTTAGTTTCCAGTTAACAAAGTGTCTGTGGTTCTCTGTGTGCACTTAAGACTTTCACTCACTGAGATATACTTAGGTGTGAAGTGCCTCAGTAATGTAAAAGTTAGCATGGTTTAGATAAAATGTTGTGCAAATCCACATAGAAACCCCTACATAATAAAATAAGTTTTCAAACTATATTTGAGGAAATCTTTCCCAATTTGAAAGAAAGATAAAACACAATCTAATGTGTAAAATTACTAAAAGTTGGTGCATAGTGATTGACTTGCTGACCTGGAGTGTGGAGGCACTGTGGTCCTTTCTCATTTGCCCCTGTCTGTGCCTCCTACTCATTCATCCAGGTCTACTCTATAGTATAGCATCATTGATAAAATTGCTTATTTCCCTATATTCTTACTATGAAAACTATTATAGAAATGGAATTCAAAAGTTCATTTCTTTGTGTGAACATCTACCATTTGTAGCACCAAGACTATAAACGATATATGTATCAGAGCGTTCAAATTTCCTGTTCTTGCACAGGAAAGCATGCTGTAAGTAAGCCAGAGAATCATAGCGTGATGGCGTGGGAACACAAGAGAACTAAAAAATGGAATTCCCCTTTCAGACACTGTACTTAATAGCTTTAATGAGATGGAATTCACATACTACAATCATCACCAATTTAAATGTTACAATGCATTTATAGTATTTATAGAATTTATAGAATTGTGCAAATATGTTGTTTGTTGTTTTTAGGTGCCATCAAGTTGGTGTCCGACTCATAGCCACCCTGCAGACAACAAGTGAAACAGTATTCTTAGTGCTTCTCTGCTATTCATAGGGTTTTCAATGGCTGATTGGTTTTTTGGAGTGGATTGCTGGGTCCTTCTCCCAAGCCTACAGCACCTGGTATTCCCAGGTGGTCTCCTATCCAAGTACTACCCAGGCCAGATGCTGCTTAGCTTCCAAGATCTTATGGGATCAGACACCACAGTGGTACAGCTGTAGGCTATGCAAATGTAAGACCATCTGATTTAAGAAAATTTCATCATATCCAAAAGAAACATAGTACCCTTTAGCAATCATACCTTCTTTCTTCCACCATGTGTCACCAACCACTAATCCACTTTCTGTGTCCATGGATTTGTTTATTCTGGACATTACAAGTAATTGCAATCATAAAATACATGTTTTGGGGAACTGGCAGTTATTCCACTTAGCATAATGTTTTTAAGCTTCATCCATGTTATATAGCATGGATCATTATGTTCTTTTTATTGTCAAATATTCTTCCATTATAAGGATGTACTGCCTTCTGTTTGTCTCTTTATCAGCTTATATTTGGTTTGTTCTTACCTTTTGACCACTATGAGCAATGCTGTTTTAAACAATTGCTACAAAGTTCTCATGTAGTATAGGTGTTTATTTCTCCAGCCTACATCCCTAGTAGTAGAATTGTTGGGCTGTGTGGTAACTGTTTAACATATTAAGAAATTACTAGACCATTTTTGCAAGTATAGTACAAGTGTTCTAATTTTCCCACAACATTATCAGCACTTGTTATTAATTTTCTTTTCGATTGCATCCATCCCAGTAGGTAGGAAAGTAGCATCTAGTTGTGGTTTGATTTGCACATAGGAAATGGGAAAAGATAGTGAACATCTTTCTATGTTCTTATTGCCAATGTTTTCTTTGGAGCAGAATCTATTCAGATTCTTTATACATTGTGAAATTGGATTGTTGTTGTTATTGTTAGGTGACGTCGAGTCGGCATCCGTCTCATAGCGACACTCATAGGGTTTTCAATGGCAGACTGTTTTGGGATTGCCTTGGGAGTGGATTGCCAGGTCCTTCTCCCATTTTTGTGGTGCTGGGAATTGAACTCGGGACCTCAGAGACTGCAGCACAGCGCTCTACCAACTGAGCTAAATCCCAGCCTGTGAAATTGGATTAGGATAATTTTATTATTGGGTAATAACTTCCTTATATATATAAATCCATTATCAGATATATTATCTATCAATCCTTTCTTTAATTATGTAGGTTGTCTTTTGTTTTCACTAATAGTGTATTTTGATTTTACTAATGGTGTCCTTTAAAGAAAGCAATGTTTTAATTTTGATGAAGTCCAGTTAATCTGTTTTTTCTTTAGTTCATTAAGTTTTTCTGACATATTTAAAAAGGTTTCATGTAACCACTGACCATAAAGATTTTCTATGACATTTTGTTCTAAGCTATTTATAATTTCAGATTTTATGGTTAGGGCTCTGATAAATTTTGAGTTTTGTGTACGGTGTGAAGAGAAGTCAAACGTCATGGTTTATACATGGGTATTTAGTTAACACAGCACTGTCTCTATTAACTTCCTTGGTAAAAATTTAAAGTAAGTTGAGCCTAAATAAAATTGTTTATTACTTAACTGAATCTCTGTTCCTTTAATCTATATGTTTATCATTATGCCAACACTACATCTTGATTACCCTCCTTAGTGCTAGGATTACTTTCATGCACCACCATGGACTATGATACTCATTTGGCATCATCTTTTTTCTTTTTTTTAGTATAGAAATTTAATTTAAAAAATTCTAAGTACTATTTTTGTCCTTGCAGTGATACACTTTCACGTGTTGTCTTCACTTTCATTTATCTTGAAGTTACTTTATACAAAGTAATCCTGTTATTCACATGCTGGTTATTCTCCAAAGTTCCATACATTTTGTAAAAACCTGTTGATAGACTCACATAGTAATTTTTCATTTGAATTGTTTGTTGTACTTGTCAAATCCAGAATTTCCACTTAATTCTTTTTAAATTAACTTTATCTCTATATTGCCTATTTGATGAGACATACTACATCACCATGTGAATCATCTGCATTTGTTCTTTGAACGCATTAACAACAGCTGCTCTGAAGTTTTCTTCTGCTAAGTCTGACCTTCAACAGCTTCTGCTGTTTTTCTCTACATGCAGGTAGCATTTCTGATTCTTTCTTTCTTATTTTCATTTGGGTAGTAATTTTTTCTTGATTATTGAACATGTTAGATAACATATTGTAACAACTCTGGATGCCAATTTCTACCCCCATTGGTAATGGCTTTTTGTTGTTTTTGTTTCCTTGTTTATATCCTTGACTAGACTGTCTCACTGGGGTCTCTCTGCCCTGCCCTGAGCAGTCTCTGATATTTCTCTTTTCAAGTCATAGCCCTGGAGTTGTGAACAGTCTCTACTGATTTCCCGAGCTCTTTGACTAACTCTGCTTCATGTTTCTGTCAAGTTGTCTTTGAGTCTGCTTATATTATACCCAGCTGTTACCTTCAACTAACCTCAGGCACATCACTCTATTATGTTCAACACTGCCTTGGGAGTCACTTATTCCACAGTTTCCTCCGGTTACATTTGGGCCCATGGCAGAGGTAGATTTTCTTATTTGTATATATTAACTACACAAAGCAATGGGACTCATTGTTACATTTTTATATATGCATATAATGTACATTGATCATATTTAGTAGTAGTAGATTTTTAGGACATATTTCAAAGTGGTACTGACCCTAGGAATGCACCTTTCTTGGTTCTCTGTGTTAAATTTTTAGATGATCTTGAGGTTGGATTCCCTCATTTGTCTGTCAGTTTGATGTTCATGCGTGTTGCTATGATGCTGAAAGCTATGCCACAGACAGTTACATGCAGGGTCACTCATGGTGGACAAGTTACAGCTGAGCTCCAGACTAAGACAGACTAGGGAGAAGGACATGGCAACACACTCCCAAAACAATTAAACATTGAAACCTTATGAATAGCAGAGAAACACTGTCAGGTATTGTTGTTGTTTGGTGCCATGAGTTGGGGGCAACTCATAGTGACCCTCAATGGCTGATGTTGTTGGGACTGCTTCAGGAGTGGATTGTCACATCCTTCTCCCATTTTTGTGGTGCTCAGATCAAACCTGGGTCCTCAGAGAGTATGGAGCAACACTCTACCAAATGAGGTAAACCCCAGCCCACTGTCAGATATTGTTGTTGTTGTGTTGTTGTTAGGTGCCATCGAGTCGGTATCCGACTCATAGCGACCCTCATAGGGTTTTCAATGGCTGACTGTTTCGGGATTGCCTTGGGAGTGGATTGGCAGGTCCTTCTCCCATTTTTGGTGCTGGGAATTGAACTCGGGACCTCAGAGACTGCAGTGCAATGCTCTACTGTCAGATATAGGGCCAGTAAATGAGTCCCCTAGGTTGGAAGTCACTCAAAAGATGACTGAGAAAGAGTTGCCTCCTTGAGATGTACAGTCGACATTAATGACAGAAATGGAGTAAAGCCCCAGGGACCTCCTTTAGCAACTGTGGCATGAGTCAAAATGAGAAGGAACAACTATAAATATGCATTAATAATTGGGATGTGGAATGTACATAGTGTGAATCTAGAAAATTAGAAATTCTGAAAAGGGAAATTGAGCACATAAACATCAACACTGTAGGCATCGATGAGCTAAAATGGACTGGCATGGGCCATTTTGAGTCAGATACTCATATGGTCTACTATGCCAGGAATGGCAACTTAAAGGGAAATGAGGTTGCATTCATCCTCAAAAAAGACATCCCAAAATCTGTCCTGAAGTACAAGGCTGTCAGTGATAGAATAATATCCGTATACCTACAAGGAAGCCAGTTAATATGACTATTATTCAAATTCATGCACCCACCACTAAAGACACAAATGAAGAAAGGGAAGATTTTTACCAGCTTCTCCAGTCTGAAATTGATCAAACATACAATCAGGATGCACTGATAATTACTGGTGACTGGAATGCAAAAAGTGCTAACAAAGAAGGCTCAGTTGGAAAATATGGCTGTGGTAACAGAAACGATGGAGATTGCATGATAGAATTTTGTCAACCCAATGACCTATTCAGTAAATTTTTTTTTAACCAACATAAATGGCAACTATACACATGGAATATACCAGATGGAACATACAGGAACCAAATGGACTACATTCTTAGAAAGAGATGATGGAAAACTTCAATATCAAAAGTTAAAACAAGACAGGTGCAGATTGTGGATAAGACCATCAATTGGTCATATGCAGGTTCAAACTGAAACTGAAGAAAATTAGAACAAGGGTACTAGAGCCAAGGTATGACCTTGAATACATCCCACAGTAGTTCAGAGACCACCTCAAGAACATTAAACATGCATCTGACATGAATGATAGAAGACCACATGAGTTGTAGTATGACATCAAAGTCATCATTCATAAGGAAAGCAAAAGGTTATTAAAAAGGCAAGTAAAAACAAAAAGACCAAATTGCATGTCAAAAGGGACTCTGAAACTTGCCCTTGAACCTCCAGCAGGCAGCTAAAGTAAAAGGAAGACATAATGAAGTTAAAGAACTAAACAGAAGATTTCAAAGGGCAACTCCAGAAAACAAAATCAAACATTATATAATGGCATATGCAAATAGCTGGAGATAGAAAATGAAAAGGGAAGAACATGCTCTGCTTTTCTCAAGCTAAAAGAATTGAAGAAAAAGTCAAGCCTCAAGTTTCAATTCTACAGAGAAAATATTAAATGACACTGGAAACATCAAAAGAAGTTGGAAGAAATACACAGAGTCATAATACCGAAAAGAATTGGTGGATGATCAACCATTTCAAGAGGTTGCATATGATCAGGAACCAATGGTACTGAAAGAAGAAGTGGAAACTGCCTTGTGGGCATTGGCAAAATAGCTGTTGTTAGGTGCCGTTGAAATAGCAGGCATCAGGCATTGATGGAATACCAATAGAGATGTTTCAACAAAGAGATGCCACACTGGATTTGTTCATTTGTTTTTACCAAAAGATTTGGAAAATAACTACCTTGCCAACAGACTGGAAGAGATCTGTATTTGTGCCTATTCCCAAGAAAGGGGATCCAACCAAATGCAGAAATTATTGAACAGTATCATTACTATATCACATGAGTTAAATTTTGCTAAAGATCATTCAAAAGAGATTACAGCAGTATATTGACTGGCAACTGATGGAAAATCAAGTAGGATTCAGTAGAGGTCTTGGAACCAAGACCTGTCAGATAAATATTAGCCAAAAGCAGAGAATAGGGGAAAGGTGTAAGTCTATGTTTTAGTGACTATCCAAAGGCATTTGTGTGGATCACAACAAATTATGGATAACATTGCAAAGAATGGGAATACAAGAGTACTTAATTGTACTCAGAAGGAATATATATATATATATATATATATATATATATATATATATATATGCCAGAAGGCAGTCATTCCAATAGTACAAGGAACCACTGCCTGGTTGAAAATCAGGAAATATATTCACTGGGGCTGTATCTTTTCACTGTACCTATTTAATCTCTATGCCAAGCAAATAATCTTAGAAGCTGGACTTTATGAAAAACATGGCATCAGGATTGGAGGAAGACTAACTAATAACTTTCGTTATGCAGATGACACAACTTTGCTCGCTGAAAGTGAAGAGGATTTGAAACATTTATTGATGAAGATGAAAGATCATAGCCTTCAATATGGATGCACTTCAACATCAAGGAAATCAACAATCCTTCCAACTAGGTCTATAAGCAACTGCATGAGATATGGAAAAAAGATTGAGGTTATACAATATTTGATTTTACTTGTTTCTACAGTCAATCCCCATGGAAGTAATGGTCAAGATCAAACAATGCACTGCATTTGGAAAAGCTGTTGCAAAAGAACTCTTTCGTTTTTTTCGGTACTGGGGGCTGAACCCAGGGCCTTGTGCTTGTATGCTTTGCAAGTGCTGTACCACTGAGCTCCACTCCAGCCCAATTTTTTACTTTTTGAGACAGGGTTTCACTAAATTATGCAGACTGCCTCTGGTCTCCAACTTGTGATCTCCTGCCTCCACCTCTTGAGTCTCTGGGATTGCAGGCATGCACCACCGTGCCCAGCTGGAAAAGACCTCTTTAAAGTGCTGAGTAGTAAAGATGTCACGTTGAAGATGAAGGTGAGCCTGACTCATGCCATGGTATTTTCACTGTCATTATATGGTTGTGAAAACTGGACATCGAATAGGGAGACAGAAGATGAATTGATGCCTTTGAATTATGATGTTGGAGATGAATATTGAACATAACATGGACTGCCAAAAGAACCAACAGATCCATCTTAGAAGAAGTGCAACCAGAGTGCTCCTTGGAATCGTGAACTGTTAGACTGTGTCTAATGTATTTTAAACATATTGTCAGGAGGGACCAATCCCTGGAGAAGGACATCATGTTTAGGAGACAGACAGGTCAACCAGTGGAAGGAAAACCCTCAAGTAGATGGATTGTCACAGTGACTGCAACAATGAGCTTAAACATAAAAAAGATGGTGTGTCTGGTATGGTGTTAAAGAGTGTTTCATTCTGTTGTGCACAGGGTTGCTATGATTTGGACCTGACTCAAGGGCACCTAACAAAACAACAAGACTGCAAGCTGGGTAGAAAGAGAGCCCATGTTCTTATTTGCATTGGTTGAAGTATTTGTTATTGCTGAACTCAGTTGGCAAGGAAATTGTCTGTGACTCTCAATATTTTATCAAGATCTGGTTAATTTTTTTTTTAATATGTGGTTGAATCTAGTACCTTGCACATGGTAAGCAAGTGTTCTAACACTGAGATGCACCTGAGTCCCCTTTTGCTCATTTTTTTAAAATTTCAAAACATTGTTTTGCCATGTTCCCCAGGCTGCCTCAAACTTGCAGGCCTCTTGCCTGAGCCTGTCGAGGTGCTAGGATTAAAAACATCCCGAAAAGTGGCTGGCTAAGATCTGGTAAATTTGAATGAATGTTTCTTCATTTGATATATGCTATTGAGGTCATATCTAGGAAGTATGAAACATGGCTTATTTCTTGTTTGCTTATTTGTTTTATAATTTTCTCACTGTAATGTTTCACACTACTATTCTGGAAGGCACCCTAATTCATTCTTAGTGTCATAATTTTATATATATTCTTAAATTTTCATGCATCTCATGATTTTATATTTGCATGTTTTCTATTTTATTTTCTCTATATACTCACTGTCTGCACAAAGAAAACTCTCAGTCTCTCTCCTGGGGTCCAACAATGGCACTTCAACTTGATTGTGTCTCCTCATAGACACCAATAAGCTATTCAATCTTGACATTCCCTAAGTGTGATTTGTCTTATTTTCCAAAACAAAACCCATTTCTTATTTCTCAAGATAAGGGCAAATGGAATGGCTTATTTGGGCCTGGAATTCTGGCTACTCTTAAATTATTATCCCCACATCCAACACAGAGGACTTTTTCTGTGCACTCATGGTCCCCAGATGTTCACCATTTAATCTGGCCTATTCTGAGTGGGTGTCATACCCACACCCTGTTCTTCTAAAAGCCCCAGTATGGAAAATCCTGAGAAATGATTAATTTTACATACCTGATAATGATAATTTGCTCCATATGATGTGCCTAGCTTAACCCCAGCTGATCTAATCAGTGATCAGAGCCACACTCAATTTTAGGCCAATTATATGAAAGAAGATTTTTTTCCCCAAACCTAAATTTATTTTTTCACTGACATATTAAAAACATTTAGAATAAGTTGGGCACCATAGTGCATTCTTGTAATCCTAGCTATTTGGAAAGCTGAGGCAGGAGGATCATGAGTTCAAGTACAGAGGCAGCCTGAGCAACTTGGAGGGACCCGGTCTCAAAAGTTAAGTTAGTAACTAATTAATTACTCAATTTTATAGTACTAAAGGATTGAGCCCAGGGTGTTCCACCACTGAGCACTTGGCTGCACACTCAGCTCCTTTTTGTTTTTGTTTTATTTTGTTTATACGACCACTGGATTGGAACTCAGGAGTCTCTTGCCTCAGCTTCCCAGGTCACAGATTACAGGTGTGCACCATGGCATCTGCTAGAAAATTTTTATAAAGGGGAACTGGGGGTGAAGCTCAGTGGTGGAGTACTTACAGAGCATGTAGAAGGCCCTGGGTTCATCCATTCCTCCATCTAACATTGCAAAAAAAATAAAATAAAATTTTCATATATATGAGATCTCCTTGGATCTTTTGATAGATGTATACCTTGGGTTGTGCCTGCAGCCATACCACTGTGGAGTCAGAATCTGTCAGGTCTCAGAAGCTAAGCAGGGTCGAACCTAGTTAGTACTTGGATGGGAGACCACCTGGGAACACCAGGTGCTGCAGGCTTGGGAGATGGACCTGGCAACCCACTCTGAAAACATAATCAGCCATTGAAAATCTTGTGAATAGCAGAGAAGCACTGACAATACCATTTTACCTGTTGTACCTAGGGTTGCTATGAGTCGAACCAACTCCACACCTAACAATGACAACATTCCTTGGATAATGTTGAAATCAAGTTAAATATATCTGTTTCCTCAATATTTATCATTTTTTACAGTGAAAACATTCAAACTCCTCCAGTTTTTGAAAAGCACAGTACATTATCATTATCTAGTTACCCTATCTGCAGCCATAGCACCCTGGCATCCCATCCTGCCTGACCTTGGAAGCTAAGCAGGTTCTACCTAGTTAGTCCTTGGATGGGAGACTGACCAGGAATACCAGGTGCTGCAGGTTAGGGAGAAGGACCTGGCAGCCCTCTCTTGAAATAATCTGCCATTGAAACCCTATGAACAGGACAAAATTGCTGAAATAGTGCCAGGTATGGCACAGTCTTGGGGAGTGTTTCATTCTGGTGGACATTGGGTCACTATGAGTCGAACCCAACTCAAGGGCACCTAACAATAAGTCACCCTACTGACCTTCTTGCTCCTGTCTAACTCTAACCTGGTACGCATTGGTTAAGCTTTCCACATCCCTCCCACCTTTCCTTCTTTCTTTCTTTCCTTTTTTTTTTTTTTTTTTTTTGTGGTACTGGGGGTTGAACCCGGGGCTTCACGCTTGCATGTTTTGCAAGTGCTGTACCACTGAGCTGCAGCCCCAGCCCATTTTTTTTACTTTTTTTAGACAGGGTCTTGCTAAATTACACAGACTGCCTCGGGTCACGAACTTTGGATTCTCCTGCCTCCACCTCCTAAATTGCTGGGATTACAGTCATACGCCACTGTGTCCTGCTCCCTCCCCCCCTTCTTAAGAACTCAGTCTCTACTGTGGAACTCTGTTATTTGAAGACCAATGAATCAATGAGATTCTTTCTCCGAAGAGTGGAAATAAAATATATAAAGGACACCTTGGCACAGTGATGTAAACTGAGGACAGGACCACTCATGTGCATTTTATACACTACACTCATACCATACAATTATGTCTAAAGGTTTGATAGCTTTTGCTTAGAAACTTCTTGGAACACCGAGATGTCACTCACTTCAGTAAAGGCAAATGATTCTAATTCCCTCCCTTCTTTTAAAACATCTGACACTTCACAGAACCCATTTCACATGGATCCATGTTATTACAATGAATTATTTAAATTTTAATAACTAGAATTTTATGAGATATTTATTTATGTTTTTAGTTGTTTGTTTTGCATTATTAGGGGGTTGAACCCAGGGCCTTAAACATATTTGCTAGCTCTGTATTACAGAGCTGTGCCCCAGGCACCCCCATTTTTTGTTGCTGTTTATCCTTAGACAGGATCTTGCTAAGTTATACAGGGTACCTCTGCCCTTGAGCCTATGATCCTCTTGTGATTCTCCATTTCCCAAGTCACTGGGATTACAGGCATGCACTGCTGTGCCCAGATTTGTGAGAATTTTATTACACCAAAATATATATTTATAAAATAGATTGTATCTGACTTACTAGTACAAATGTCATTATCATCAGAGAAAGAAGGCTAAGCGAGGAGTTGACCATAAAATCAGTTTTAGAAAACAACATATGACATGTGACCCACTATTGGTGAGAGATCCATCACCGAGAAGTGAGGAAAAGCACCCCTTCTACTTGGCTGTTTAAATACCCAGCCTTTCTTTAATTAGGTTGACTCTGTTACATACTTTATATGAAATATTTTGAGTCATTAACCCCTCAACTTTTAACATTAAAGAAAAACACTTCTTTTAATTTGAACGAATGCGGTAAATTCTTTGACAACTTAACAATGTTCATACTCTCTGGAAAGATAATGGGAATTGTGACTTCAATGTTTACTTTAATAGAATAAAAGCACCAAAATTGCTTCCACTTTTATAACACATTTGGCATATTTCAGCTATTGATTTGTGCCTCTGCAACCTTCGTTCTCCATTCATTATTATGAAGTTCTACGTCCTTTTGAATCTAATCTTGGGCACCAGAGGGAAAGTTGATTAATTAGAATTCAATCAAAAATACCTTTGAGACAATTTTCCTTCTGGAAATTGGTAAGGCAGAAGTTAGAAAATGTGCTCCAATAGGAGCTAGATGGCCTTCTCCTAAAGAGTTTAAGATTATACAGGCAACTTATCTTTTATGACACGCCTCCAGGCGTACTGTGTGGGAAATGTGCCATTTCAATAATGAAATCAGCCAGGCAGAAATTCCTTAAAGCTGCACTATACTTAAAATGATACTTAAAATGATAATCTCTCCCTGTAACAAAGTATCAGCTCTTTAATGTCCTTCCTATGGAATGTAGTGATGGCTTTGACAAAAGAGAGCAAAATACACAGTAGTTGAGTAATATAAATTATCTATCTAGGTCTAAGACATTAAGGGCTGGGATTTAGCTCAGTTGGTAGAGTACTGCTCTGCAGTCTCTGAGGTCCTGAGTTCAATTCCCAGCACCGCAAAAATGGGAGAAGGACGTGGCAATCCATCCCCAAGGCAATCCTGAAACAATCTGCCATTGAAAACCCTATGAGGGTCACTATGAGTCAGACACGACTCGACAGCACCTAACAACAAGACATTAAGAAAAATTTTGTATCTCGAGTAATTTCTTTTATATTTTTAAAAATAATTTATATTTTATCTCCCTCCCAACCAAGAGAACTATACTGATTAGACATAATAAAAATAAGAAATGATCCCAGCATGAGTTTTATTTTTGTATGTCTGTACTTGACTTCAAGTCAGATTTTTAATCTCCTATTTGGAAGATAAATGTCTCAGAAGGAAATTAATAGCACAGAGAATAAGAAACATGGAGGCCACAAAAGAAAATAGAACAAAAATTTGCCTCGGAGTAATGGACTGAATTTGCACATGCCCAGAAGTTGTCTCCCATGAGCCCCATGAGATGGTCTAGCCTCTTCATTTCACTGTGATAGAGCCAAGTGTTTAGAGCCAGGTGTGGTGGCTCATGCCTGTAATCCCAGCGAGTCAGGATGCCGAGGCAGGAGGATCACAGGTTCAAGGCCAGAGGCAGCCTGCATAACTTAGTGAGACCCTGTCTCAAAATAAAAAATAAAGAATGGGCTGGGAGTGAAATCTAGCGGCAGAACACTTGCAAAGTATGTGTGAGGGTTCAGTACTCAAGTACTGAAGAAAAAAACACTCATGTGTTTAGTAAGGAAGTACTCTAGAGAGGGAGCAAAGAAATAGGAGTTTATCACTAGATCATTTCCATGCTGCTCTCCTAAAAACTTTGAACAGTATCAAGCTAACCCAATAGCACAATCCGGGGAGTCTTAGTGGCCTCTGCTGACTGCTATGGCTGAACTGTGGGCCTTCCTTCTCCATAGCAAAGGTTTAGATGGGCCTGTGGTAGCAAAGTTAGATATAGAAAGAGCAAGAAAAGAAAGTTGCTGGACATTGCAGTACTAAACTGAAGGCTTTTATGTATGTTATCTCGTTTAATTACTTAACTGAGCCTATCTCATAAATTTCTCAATGATAAATGGCAAATGAGATTATAAAGCACTTAGAGGTTCAAAAGAGAAAATAAAGTTTCTTTAAAAATATAAAATTCATATTCATTGTGTTAAACACTGAGTTTGGTCTCGTTTACTGAACTCTGAATAACTGGTATCTGTATGGATCCATATAAAATATATAATTTCATAAAGAGGTTAATTTGAATAATTAAAAATGTACAAATATTTTATTTTTGTGCTAGATTATCTGAAATTTTCTTGATGTATAGACAACTATCTCTTGGTAAACATTAACCAGAAAGTTTCCAAGTTTAATTTTTCCCTTGTCAGTTATAGTTGATCCTCATAAAATATAATTATCCACGAAAGACAGATGCCGAGCCTCAGAGTGACTGCAGAACTGTTGGTAACACTTGAGACTTCATGATCTGAAGAACCGCTGTGGCATGAACTGCCTCCTGGCCCTTCCCACGGCTAAGGAGGAAAGGAATCTGTATGTATGAAGCTTTGTGGGCTCTGTTCAGACCAAAGTTTCAGACATTGAAAACTGCATTAAAAATACACAGGGTGCATGTTGCTTAATGCTTTTTAAAATTAGTAACTTTCCAACTCAGATGAATGGAATTGCACCAATTAAGCAGTACTTTTCTTCTCTTGTGATTGAACAATAACTCTAAAGTATTTTGACATAATCTATGAATAATTGTAGGAAACAAGTAGATATAAGTGTTATTGTCAAATATCCATTTGATTGTCTTTTTAAAAACAGTCATCTAATTCTTTAAGGCAAATACAGGCTAAGGTAATATACTTGGTCCCAAGACAAGCAGTTTAGAGCACAACCGTTTTAGAGGGTCAAAATCAGATGCGAATTACATTGTTCAAAGGGTGTAAATTAGATATGAGAATATATGGTAATTTTACATTTACAAACCCTACATTTGTGAATATGTGTTGTTGGTGGTGAAATAATGTATTTGCAATGAAAATGTCATTCATCTGACAAAGTTCTACGATGTGCTCTCCAGCATGGTCATCAAGGCCATATTTTCCAACTCCTCAGCGTTCTTTGCTTCCAACTTTTACATTCCTTTCACCAATCATTATCAGCACATCCTGATTGCAGGTTCAATCTATTTCAGATTGCAGAAGTTGGTAAATATCTTCCCCAGCTGCATTTGTAGCCTTGGTGATGGGTGCGTAAATTTGAATAATACTCATATTAACTGGCCTTTCTTATTGTTGTTCTTGTTAGGTGCCATTGAGTCAGGTCCAACTCATAGTGACCCTACATACAACAAAATGAAGCACTGCCTGACACTATGCCATGCCCAGCACTATGTAGTGCTTCTCTGTTATTCATAAGGTTTTTGATGGCAGATTGTTTCCTGATTGTTTCAGGTGTGGTTTGCCAGGTTCTTCCATTTTTGTGGTGCCGATGGTAGAACCTGGGTCCTCAGGATGTACAGAGTGGCATTTTCCAAACAGAGCTAAACCCCAGCCCCTGTGAACATATATATGTACATAGTATTTTGCAATGTGTACATATTGTGTGTACATAAATTTATAACTCAATGTGTTTTAGCTATCAGAATTTCTTGTATGTTTTCCTCCTCCCAGAGGTTAGAACAGTGTCTAGCACACAACAACTATGCGAAGAACATTTACTAAAGGGATAGAAGTCACTTGAATCCACAAATACTTTACACTGTATAAATGAAGGATTCAAATATTATTTGAGCAGTTGAACACCACACCCAGATATAATTAATAACGTCTAAGAGGAAAACCCTCCACCAGATGGATTGACACAGTGTCTGCAACAATGGGCTTAAACATAAATAAGATCGTTTGCCTGGCGCAGAATTGGCAAGTGTTTCAATCTGGTGTACATAGGGTCGCTATGAGTCGGACTCGACTCGATGGCACCTAACAGCAACAACAAGCATAAATTATAACACCCCAGTATAACTGCTAAATTTTGTTGAGAGCCATTCAGAAGGATCTGCTGTGCACCTCGAGTGCTCACTGCTGGCCAGCAAAGGGATGGTGCAGCTGAGAACCAGGAGCACAGGACAAGGGAGGCAAAGGAAGTAAGGCAAAGGCAGAAGTCAGGGGAAAGGCCCTTTTGTGGGAGCACAAGCACATGTGCGAACCCAAAGAAGCAATGTCCTCCAGCTGCTGGACCTTTAGCAAACAGGCATATGCCAAGTGCTTGGAGCACTGATCCAGACAATGTTAAACTATAATGAAAATGCAAAATGGTATTTAGAGTAATAGAATCCATGCAGTCAGAAAGCAGAATGATGATTGCCAGAAGTTTGTTTAGAGAGGGAAGAGAAATGAGGAGTTGTTGCTTCACAGGTACAGAGTGGCTGTTTTGCAACATGAGAAAGTTTTGGAAATCTGTTGTACAACAGTATGAGTATTTTTAATACCACTGAACTAGGCACTTAAAATGATTAAGATGGTAAATTTTATGTTGTACATATTTTAACATGAGGAACATGATTTAGGATCTGAAATGATGCTCATAGTTCACCAGCAAAGAGAGATGCAAATTTAATGTGATTAGGAAATGTAGGTGCAAAATACATGTGTCTCAACAACTAGGAGAAAAGACAGATGTGCTGCAGATGTGCTTTTCCCATTCACTTGCTCTGTCTCTACCCATACATTTCAAAGGGGCCCATGGCCTCCTTTTCCCCTGACAATAAGAGGCACGCCTGTCCAACAACATTCAGCAAATTTTATGACTTCTAAATGGGTACAGCAATTGTTTTCAACAGCAGGCTCTTTTACCAGGATAGAATTTTCCCCACAGAAATAATCTGAAGATATAAATAACCATGTGCATCTGCCTGGCTGTCTCTCTCTGAGTGCGCTCATACAGAGCTATAAATAACCGACTCACGTACTGCCTGCACGCTCCTGAGGTGTGAGCATGGACGTTGCCCAGATTCTCTCCTGGAACACTTGAGCACCCTCCATGCCTGGCTCTGCCCACAGACAGCAAATCACAGGAAAGCCAGACCTTTAGCTGGGAGCCAACACCCGTAGAGTACTGCACGAGCCCAGCCGAGAGCAGGGGGAGGACTGAGAGGAAGGTGAGTGAACAGGCAGAAAGAGAGACCTGAGGAGAAGAGTGGAAAGGGCAGGCAGAGGGGGCAACATGAGAATGACATGGGCTGATAGAGAATACCATCCACTAAGGCTGAGGGCTTGAGGGAGAGGAGGCGCATCATTTGTTCCAAAGAGCTACCAGGGAGCTACAGAAAAGTCCACACCACACCACACCACACCACACCACACACACCTGCTACCCTGGGGAACTCGGGGGGTTCAGAGCCCCTTCTCAGCCAGCGTCTCTTTACCCTACAAAAAGTAGGGAGATGTGGGGAAAGACAAATGTCAGCAAGGCACTGCAGTGCACACCTGTAATCCCAGAGACTCAGGAGAAGAGGCAGGAGGATGACAGGCTCGAGGCCAGAGGTAGCCTGTATAACTTAGAAGCAATCTCAGAGTAAAAAGTCAAAAAGGGGCCGGAGTGTGGTTCGATGGTAAAACACTCCCATAGCGTGCAGGAGGCCTTGGGTCCAACTTCTAGTACCATGAAAATATAAATTATAAAAAGAGCAATGTGCCTACAATGAAACAGGACAGTGATTGAGTTACTGAGCCCATCTCTGAGTAGGCACTGTGGGAAGCAGCTTACAAACAGTAACACAAATGACTCCCTGCATCTTTGTGATGTTTGTTGGTGTTAACTGCCATTAAGTTGGGTCCAACTCATAGCGTCACTATGTACAACAGAATGAAACACTCCCAGACACTGTGCCATGCCAGCACTATTGTCAGGGCTTCTCTGCTATTCATTGGGTTTTCAATGGCTGATTGTTTTGGGAGTGTGTTGCCAGGTCCTTCTCCAATTTTTGTAGTGCTGGGGATTGAATCCAGGGCCTCAGAGAGCACAGAGCAGCGCTCTACCAACTTAGCTAAACCTCAGTCCCCTTTGTGATGTGGTGTTATATTTTCCATTGTAGAGTTACAGAAATTAGGCCTCAAATTTGTTCAATTGTACAAACTAGTAAGCTGCTCTTCTGGGAAACAAATTTAGGAGCAAAGCCACGTTCTTGTCCCTCTCTCCCTCAGAAGCTATGTGCTTTCCTGTCTTCTAACTTTACCTGTTAATACCACTTGCCATAATTTCCCATCTGTACACATGATGTGACCCATAGCAGGAAAGGGGAATGCCAGTCAGGGTCAGAACTTGAAAGAACTCCAATCCATGACTCCAGCCACACATCTGGGATGCTCATCTGCGCCTATGAGATGTTAACTCCTGCCTTCAAGAAATTGACCATCTGACAGAGAAGACAAACAGGAGAACAGGGGATTCTTACACAGGCCCAGCACCTCACGGAGGAGGCAACCAATTGTACGTGGAGAGAGGCTCTGACTGCCATGCTTGGTGATGGAAGGGGCAGCGGGTCCTCAGGGGCCACGTGTGATGCATGAAGGTCATCCACCGAGGACTGTGCAGCTGGGACGGCTGTGAGGTGACAGATACAACAGTGATGACAGAAGAGAAATGCTGTCCTTGAGGACATCTGGTTCTGCCTTCCTTTGAGGAAAGGTGATTGAACTCTAATAGGATCTCCGTGAGCATCGTGAGCCTCAGTGGTCCTTGCATGACCACCACCCTGACCCCTAGGCCAGCCTCTTAACCTTGGAGGTTTCTGTTGTGCTGTTTTCCTGTCTAACATCTCTTGAAATACTTTAGATTTGAACCTAGGAAAGTACTCAGTATAGACAGATGAGATCTAACTAGGAAGAACATAGGTCTGGATATCAGCAGCCCACATCCTACCCAGCCCGTGTGTGATTGGCTAGGTGACTGGCATGGGCTGTGTGACCTCTCTGGGCATGAGAGCCCTCAAAAGCCAAAAATAGGCAGCCAATTAAACTTTAAGATCCTCCCTGACTCCAATGGCAACATTCTCTCCCTTCTTCTTTTCTTTCTTGCCCAGGTCATGAGGCAAGTGGTTTTGTGGAGCCCTCCTGCTGTGACACTCAGCCTCACCACACGCCCAGAACACTAGGGCCAACCAGGTGTGGGCTGAAACCTCTGAAACTGAGCCACTGTAAACCTTTTCTCTTTATAAGCTGATTCACTTAGGAATTTGTTGCAGTAATGGAAAGGTTACAGTCTATCTTCAAGAACAATAAAAAAATAAAAAGGCACACGCCATACATTTTTCTTAATTGCTTTCCCTGACTGATATTTTCTGAATAAAATAATCTATATTATTTATGGCAATATTACAACGACTTATGTTGTTATTGTTGTTAGGTGTCATTGAGTCAGGTCCGACTCAGCCACCCTCACAGGGTTTTCAATGGCTGATTGCTTTGGGATTGCTTCGGGAGTGGATTGCCACATCCTTCTCTCATTTTTGCAGTGCTAGAGATCGAAACCATGTCCTCAGAAAGTGCAGTGTAGCACTCTACCAGTTGAGTTAAATCCCAGCCCACAGGACTAATACATGCTGTGTTTTCGTCTGCCTTTTTATGTATTTTTTGAGTGGAAACAGGGTTGTAGAGAGGAGTTGAAGCTCATCCTTCTTCCAAAATACATCTCTAAGCTTTCTACTCCTCACCCACCTTCCCTCTTCTTTCAGAATTGAGTGGGTTAGAACAACTACACCTTCTTATGCCTTGATATTCCATCCTGGGCTCAAAGCCTAAAACCCATCCATTGGACCTCACCAGAACTTCCTGCTGCCATCTGCCCCTCCATTTTCAGTGACCTTGTTGTCTCCACAATTTCTTCCTATACATAATAGCTAAAACAAGCTCTTTAAAGCAAATGAAAGCATGCCATTTAATCTTGCCTAAAACTTGCTGATGACTTCCTATGGTACACAGAATTGAAGTCAAACTTGTCTCCTGTGCTTGAAAATTCCAGCATGATCAGGGAGCAGGCTGGCCTTCTCTGGGGGCCTCTTACTCATAGGCTGTCTCCTGCTTGGTGCCTCTGCTCTGCCTGCTGACTGCCTGCTCTAATCCTTTGGCTTTGTTCTGTCAATTACATACTAGTTGATGATTTACCTTTTCAGAAAAGGCTTTCCTGAGCAAATTTAAATCATTTTTCTTTGTGCTTGACATTTAAAAATTGCATAGCATTCATGATTGCCCTATATTCTACTTCTGTTTATTTCCTGTTCCTTCAGTTCACCTAAATGCACACACTTGGGCATAAGTTTCATGAGGATACAGCACTGTTTTGCTTGTTCATCGTCCTATGGTGGCAGAGACCAGGCAATATGTATATTTGTAGAATCAATATAAAAAAGATAAAAGCATGGAGAATAAGTGGATGGCTTGCTACCCTAACCTGATCTGTCTGTATTGAAGCTACTGAGCTAAAAGAATTTTATATAAATATCACTTTATAAAAACAAAGAAAATTACTCTTCCCATTCCTTTATATTTTCCACATAAATATTCACACACTGAACCTTCAAAGAAAGCCTTCTTTGCCCAAGAATAAGATAGAAAATTCAATTAAATTTCCGACTGATTACAAGGTGCATCTGAATGAATCATTGCTTCAATAAGCTAGGATGTGCATCTTGAAAATTAATAACAGCTGTCAAGAATGGTAGTAGGTTTTCTTTTCAATTCTCTCTTCATTCCAGTTTTTGAAGTAAAAATAGGAAGAATAGCTTGGGGAGAAACTATAGATTGTGGGGGAAAAATCCTGTAAATTGAAAAACAAATGAAACTCAATTCTATGTTTCTCATCACCAACAAGCAAAAAATAAATATAAAAGAAAAAATATTGAAATGAAATTAATATAACAAATTCTTGACACTATTAATTTGTCACAAAGAAAAAATTGTTCAAATTATGTATCAACAAATTGTGCCTGTACACATGTAGATCTGCCTTTGTAAGCATTGCAAACACAGGGTGATGCGGTTTTAAAACTGAAAGTTTCCTTCCTGTGAACTCTGATTTATGCATACAGAGAACCTGTCACTTATGGTTACTGGAGCGCTATCTTGCAAAGTCTGTGCATACTCAAAAGCGGTCAGATCAGCTTCACGTGACCTTCATCATGAAAACAGTAATAAGAAAAAATATCAAATTGTAGAGACCTCTTGTCAACTGCACAACCCAGCACAGTTACAGTGATCTTGAAGGCAAATGCTACCGCTCTTTTCTTTTCTTTTCTTTTCTTTTATGCTGGGGATAGAACCCCAGGCATCATGCATGCTAAGCAAAATCTCTACTACTGAGCTACACCTTCTGACTCTGAGCTATGCATTTAGTGGCAATTAATTGAGAGCCAAACCTTGGGAAATTTCCTTGAATAGCTTTGTATCATAATGTTAACATCAACAACATACAGAGGGAAAATAAGTTGAGGATTCTTAATATGAAGTTCCAAGAAATGTCAGGAATCTTTTCATCTAACACTACTACAAATAAAGACAAATCAAAATATCTCCTGAATATTGCTTTAAAATCTCAGCAGTTAGATAAGTGTAGTGATACACACTTGTAATCCCAGCACTCAAGAGGCTAAGGGAGGAGGACAGCAAGTTGGAAGCCACCCTGTCCCTATGGATGTATGAATAGTGAGACACTATGTCAAAACAACAACAACAACAACAACAACAACAACAAACTTGGCAGTTGAGATGACTATGAATTAAGATATTCTAAATGTTTGCTATGTGCTGGGGTTTAGCTCAGTTAGTAGAGCACTGCTCTGCACTCTTTGAGGACCAGGGCTCAACCACCAGCACCACAAATATGGGAGAAGGATGTAGCAATCCACTCCCAAGGTAATCCCGAATCAATCAGCCATTGAAAACCCTCTGAGGGTCACTATGAGTTGGACCCGACTCAATGGCACCTAATAACAACAAAGATTTGCTTTGCAATTTTACTTAGTAGAAGAATCTTTTTTGAGTCTTATTTCACCCACTAATTTTTAAAACACAGCCTTTAGCCACTTGATAATCCATTTTGGAAGAGATAGGGTGTAGAGAGACCTGATTTGCTGACTGAAAGCTACCACTGACCACTGTGGCCCAGTTTCCTAGGGTGCCTCTCTCCTAGGGTGCACCTGATTCCTGGGACCTGTCCACGGAGCATGCCTGCACAGACACATTCTGCAGCAATATTTCTTGGTTCACTCTGTACTTGGAGAAGTTCTGCCATAAAAAGATTTATGTCTAATTTTGTTTTATTCTGCCTTCCCCAAATTGCATTGCCCACAAAAGCCATTTATGCAGAAAGTGCCAAAAAAAGTATGCATGTCTTGAGACAGAAACTTTCCATTTTGTTTTTTTAAGAGTGCATAATATGCTTGTTCTGAAGTCATAGTTGAAATATAATCCAGAACATTATATTACACATTGCGATTGTGATTCAAGTCAACTTTGAAAGGCAACACATAGCAAACATCTCTTAAAATATATATACTTTTTTTGGCACCCCCAATATATATGAAGATATGTGGAACTATTATTTTCAGAATATACTCTGAGAAATATTCAGCAGTATATTTATTATAGTTGTAATTTTTTCTGAAACATCTTAACATTATCTTAGGTAGAACCGTTGAATTTTACAGTTTAAAGTACTTAAAATGATCTAGTTCAAAGTATTCATTTTACAGTTGATGACAGAAGCCATAAGGTCATGCAGCTAGTAAATTGTTGATCTGGCATATCAGGGTTGTGCTCTCTGACACCCAGGTCCAGGGCTCTCTTTTATGATGCCTAAAGAAAAAACAAAACATAGCAAAAAATCTCTCGTGTATGCCTCCTGAGATATGGTTCAAAAGGCAAGGAATTTGAAATCAAAAGACCTAAGGATGACTTTACTATGTGTGAACTCCATGTGCCTGGGCATATAGATTCTTCTGTTGGAAAATAGGCATTTTAATCAGGTTTTATCTCCTATCTCACAGAATTCTTTTTTTTATTATTTATTTATTTTTATTGGAAATTTTTAATGTACACCTTAATGTGATTCATTTTGACATGCTTTTCACTGTGACATTTCCATATATGCATTTTGATAAACATTATTCATATAGGTTACCCCTTACCCTCCCCTATGCTTCCCCCTCTCCCACCCTTCCCATCTAAGTTTCCCATCTAAGTCTTCTCTATCTTTTACTTAGTAGTATTTTCCTATATGTCCTTGGGTTCCAGTTCTATTTAAGATAGAAACTTTTCCTGTAGTGGTCTTTGTTTTTCTCTTGTTAGAACAATTACATGCAATTTCTAGTCCATTTATATTGACATCATTCTTATCTCCCCCCCCCTTTTATTATGATCCGACCTTTGAATAGGATTTTTCCTTCTTATAATTTTGAATCAGCTCCCTCATATGAGTGAGAACATGTGGTGTTTCTCTTTCTATCTCACAGAATTCTTGAGAAGTTAGTAACTTGAGTGCCATGGGGTACGCCTATAATCCCAGCATCATAGGAGGAGGAGGCAGGAGGATTGCAAGTTCAAAGGCAAAGGCAGCCTGCATAACTTAGCAAGAACCTGTCTCAAAAAGTAAAAGAGGGGCTAGGGGTAAAGCTCAGTGCTGGAGCACTTGCAAAGCATGTACCAGGCCCTGCATTCAGTTCCCCAGTACCAAATAAACAAAAGCTAACAAAATGTATAAAAATCTTCGTCTCTATAATATGGAGGGCCAGGAAAGCATTAGTGCTTATTACTCATTGAACAATACTGTAGAGGCTGTTGTACTTCATTCATATGCTTTTGTTAAAGGCCATGAATCCAAGATGATTTTCAGTAATTATTGTTATCAATATATAGTATTTTTTGGCTTATTAATAGAGTTGTGGCCTGTGCTTATAAATTTTAAAACCAGAAGGCAGCTTGAGGATTTGAAATTTTAGAGTTTTGCCTTCATTCACTCTGGAGAACAGCATACTTCTTAGTATAAGAATTAGGAAAACTTCAACTACTGGGTGACCTTAATAAATTCAAACAAGAAACAGCCTAACAGTCTAACAGAAATTTGGGGGTTAGCTCAGGTGATAGAGTGCTGCTTTGTGCTCTCTGAGGCCCTGGGTTCAATCCCCAGCACCACAAAAATGGGAGAAGGACCTGGCAGCACAGTCCCAAAACAATCCTGAAACAATCAGCCATCAAAAACCTTATAAATAGCGGGAAGCACTGATGCAGTGCAGCTGGACATGGCACAGCATCGGAGAGTATTTCATTCTGTTGTATGTAGGGCTGCTATGTATGGCACCTAACAACAACTAATATATTGATAAACTTTCCTCTAAGATGGGTATGTTAATAACACCAAGATTCTAGTCTTATTTATTTTGTATAAAAACACAAAACCTACCATGGAGGCTAGAGTAATTGTAGGATTGCACTGTTGAAATTAAATGTTATGTAGGTTATAAATGGGGTCAGAATTATTGTTGTTGTTTACATTTTTATTTTCTCCAGATATTCTTTTCTTTCTCTGGATCCCCAATTTTGTTCTAAAGTTCTTTTTTTTTTTTCTTTTTTTTTTGCGGTACTGAGGGGATTGAACCCAGGGCCTTGCACTTGCATGCTTTGCAGGTGCTGTACCACTAAGCTACACTCCCAGCCCACTTTTTTTTCACTTTTTGAGACAGGGTTTCACTAAATTATACAGACTGCCTCAGGTCTCGAACTGTGATCTTCCTGCCTCTTCCTCCTGAGTCGCTAGGATTATAGGCATGAGCCACCACGCCCATCTTAAAGTTCTAAATTCAATTGATTTGATCTGTGCTGAATAACTTAAAAGAATATTCTTATCTCGAATAAGCACTTCTTTTTCTACATTTTACTATCTTGTTTGTATCTTTAGGATACATTGATGCATATTTTATGAAACCCAAGACTCACCAAACTGAAGCAGGGAATTTCATTTCCTCTGGAACTTACCCAGGCTCTTTTAAACTGAGCAGGCTGGGAGTTGAGTCACTATGTAATCATTGCCACTGGTTTTCACAGGCCACCTGTACTTTTAAGTCAACTTTGCTTAGTTTTGGCTTCATTCCCTAACCACAGCTGCCAACTGTTCAAGGTGGGAGAAAGAAGTCTCTAGCATTTAAAAATAAGCTATTTGCCAGACTCCCTAGCTGCAGAATCTGGGGCAAACGAATATTCTCAAGAGACATAGGAGTTTGAACTACCTAAGTCATAATTTCCTATGACCCTCCACTCTGGCAGGGATCTTATGGAACACAGAGAAAAACAAAATCCACATGTAATTTGGATTCCAAGTGCCTACTTTCTCCAATGATATGGATAATTTGCTATTGATTATTTTAGGAGCTGCGGGGCAAAAACTCTCATCTGACACAAATGTATGTGTCCTGAGATGAGAGTCGTTGTTCAGATTAGACAAGGTCACTAAGTGCTGGGTGGTGAAAAACAGTGCAATGGGGCAGGCACACATTTCTGAAAAGATGCAACATATTCCAGTTTATGCTCCAATTGCAACACAACCCACTGGGTGCAAACAGTTGTTGAAGCTGTTCCTCAGTGCTGACAGTTGCCTGCTGATGGTCTTGCAGAGCGTCTTTCTCTCCAGATTGGCACTGAGAATTTTTGCAAATATGTGAGATACAGAAATATTCCTGGAGTTGTCAAGCCATCGAAACTCTTAATAGTCAGCTATCATCCAGACTGGGCTGGGATTTAGCTCAGTTGGTAGAGTGCCGCTCTGCAGTCTCTGAGGTTCTGAGTTCTAGTCCCATCACCACAAAAATGGGAAAAGGGCCTGGCAATCCACTCCCAAGGCAATCCCAAATTAACAAGCCATTAAAAACCCTATGAGGGTCACTATGAGTCACACACAACTCGATAGCACCTAACAACAACAACATCATCCAGACTAGATGTTTTATCCTTCAACTGTTTCAACTTTCTAACCATTCCAGAATTGGTCTAATTGCTCCCTTGAGTTAGTATATGTACCAGCAATTTGATTAAAATCAAAAATAAAGGTGTTGGGCTGGGTGTGGTGGCGCACGCCTGTAATCCCAGCAGCTCGGGAGGTGGAGGCAGGAGGATCACAAGTTCGAGACCGGAGGCAGTCTGCGTAATTTAGCGAGACCCTGTCTCAAAAAGTAAAAAAAAAAATTGGCTGTGGTGCAGCTCAGTGGTCCAACACTTGCAGAGCATGCAGGCGCGAGGCCCTGGGTTCAACACCCAGTACCGCAAAAAAAAGAAAAAAAAGAAAATAAAATAAAGGTGTTAAGTGGTTGGGTCTTGTAAAGGTTCAATAGTCCCCACAAATCCACAAATCGCTCTTAATTCTACCACCAAAAGCAGCACGTGCTGGCAGATGCATCAGTAGCAGCACCTGGAGTGTGGCTGCGAAGGAGAGATGGGGCCTTAACAGCTACTTCTCAATTTCTATCCACTTGGAATTTATATCACAGCAGCAGCACTGTTTTGATAATGCAGCTGTTTCTTTTCTTTAAAATGCCCCCACCCTAAGTACCATGTAACAGATATAATTTGAAAAATCAGGTGAAATAGAATACATTTGCTTTTGAGAATTTTCCCAAAGTCTACAACACCCCATAAAATAATTTATGACATCCTATCATGAAACAAATCCAAGGTTTCTTTGTATTAAGGCTTCTCACAGAGATTTCAATGAGTTGTAATTAATTAAAAGGAAGAAATTTAAAAGTAGAGAGCCTGTTAAAAGAAAAAGTTAGTTCTCTGTATCATTAAAAAGAAAAATAATTGTGCCAGAAGACTTTAATTGAGTTAACTGGCACCTGTGCAAGCTCCCAATTCATTAGTTACTCTGATGTGAACAGGCTGCTACCTAATTTGTCTCTCATTCTGCCTCGGATTCATTGTATGTACTATTCCCAAGTAATATTCCAGAGCTTAGAAATGTTCTGTGCCTGCCCATTTCTTCTGGATTTATACAAACTCATTTACGTGGCATTCAATCCCCTCAAGTTTTATAAGCCACCTAATTTTTGCTCCTCTGTCTGAATACTGCCCTCTGCTTAATTGCTGTTGTTAGGTGCTATCTAGTCAGTGTCTGACTCATGGCCACCCTCTGTACAACAGACAAAACATTGTTGTGCTTCTCTGTTATTCATAGGGTTTTCAATGGCTGATTGTCTTTTGAGAATGGGTTGCCAGGTCCTTCTCCCAAGCTTATAGCACCTGATGTTCCCAGGTATTCTCCTATCCAAGTACTAACCAAGCCCAACACTGCTTTGTTGTTAGGTGCTGTCGAGTCGGTATCCGACTCATAGTGACCCTCATAGGATTTTCAATGGCAGATTGTTTCGGGATTACCTTGGGAGTGGATTGCCAGGTCCTTCTCCCATTTTTGCGGTGCTGGGAATGGAACTCGGGACCTCAGAGACTGCAGAGCGGCGCTCTACCAACTGAGCTAAATCCCAGCCCCAACACTGCTTAGCTTCTGAAATCTGACAGGATTGGATGCCACAGAGATACAGCTGTAGGCCCTCTGCTTAGACTAGACCTCAATTCAATGGGGAGCACCACTACTCCTCATTGTATTCTGAAAATTCTTTGCTTCCAGTTTTCTGGAATACTAGGACATTGTGCATATAAATAATTGTGCACTAAGAAAATAAATGTGGTCTCCACTGGGGATGTCTCGATCATTTTACCAGATCTAATTTCAGTGTTATCTGCATCGTGAAGACACATCTCAACCTCCAACCTTAATGTTCTGTCCTCTGAAGAAGAACATGTCCTCTTCTCAGAGTAACCTGGGAACATGACTTTGTAAGTCCTTTCAGGGCAACAGTCACATCTCATTGATTTTGTATTCTTTTAGTTCCTCGTCTAGTAATCTGGAGTTTTCTATTTTGGATGTCATAGATATTTGGGAACTAAAAATTAATGCAATGGCTTCCTCCATGCCAACTTAACTGGGGAAAAGGGTTTTGGCTGTGTTCTTTATGGGTACCTTTCAAGTCACAAGAAACAACTATTTAAAAAAAATTAAAACTCTATCCTTGAGACAAGATATAGCATCACTGGGGGGAGGCATACAGTGCTGACATTTCATAAAAGGAAGAAATTTCACATCATCCACTCCAGTGAAGTATGTAGGCAATGGCTTTGGATATGGAGAAATTGCAAAGGTAAAAGACACTATGCATTCCTTTCTGCTGAAAATCCTTGCCCCTGTTCAAAGTGGTATATATAGACAAACATATATGGACTAGTTGCCATTGTGTATCTTTATAAAGAAAACAAAGAATGTTCCCTGGGACACAGGGAGCATCCTTGGGCTTGAAGGTGAGTGGGAGGGTGCTGAGGTGTCCCATAGGACACATGCGGGACAGGCCCAGAGAAGAAGATGCCTTCACTCCTGCACTTCATACACAGGTGCAGGGAAGATGCTGTAAGGAGGGCTGTGTTGAGTATCGTTCCCTTAAACCACAAAGGTCCATAGGAAAATGTAGGAAGATGCTCTTCTTATTATTTGCTCAGAATCTTGCCATTAAATGCCATCCTAGTGATTCATTCTGCTGAATGGAACTCTTCACAGCTTGGATCTCACTTACAGTGATAATTAACACCTATCCGTTCTCACCACAAACAAAAGAGGTGTTTCTGTGAAAGGGCTGAACTCAGAACATCTGGCAGAGAGAGTTATGGTGAAGATAGATGGAGAGAGGACCAAAGGATACCTTAACTGAACTTTCTGTCCAAATTAACTCATTAAAATGTAAGCAAAATTGGACACATAACAATCAACTAACAAAACTGAGAATAAATAATTGATGGAAATTAAGGATTCCCTCAGATGAACCACTTGCAACAGCACCTATATGCAATGTGCAAATGTGTGTACCAAATAGAAAGAAAATTCAGGCAAAAAATGTCATAGGCTCATACCTGTAAAAGCAGATTTTATAATAGAACAAATGAGACACAACCAATGGCCATCTGGTATGGGGACAAATACGATACCATGAATACATCATAAGCTCCCTGAAGACAAGGACAACTCAGTGCGGTGGAAGGATAGAACAATATTGTTGTTGTTGTTGTTGTTGTTGTTGTTGTTGTTGTTAGGTGCCGTCGAGTCGGTATCCGACTCATAGCGACCCTCATAGGGTTTTCAATGGCTGACTGTTTTGGGATTGCCTCAGGAGTGGATTGCCAGGCCCTTCTCCCATTTTTGTGGTGCTGGGAATTGAACTTGGGACCTCAGAGACTGCAGCACAGCGCTCTACCAACTGAGCTAAATCCCAGCCCAGAACAATTATTAAAGACACATAATTCAAAGCCAGATAGAGATTCTTCAGGCCACTTTTATGCCACTTGAGTAATTATGTGACTTTAGGATAGTTTGTCATATTCGGTGTACACCTACCAGAAAATGCCCAGCTTTGGGGGTTGCCATGAGGGTAATATTTAGCTTACATACTTGGAGTAAGCTTATTCAACAGTGCCTGAGGAAGCAAGCACTGCTGTTGGTAGGTGCCATTGAGATTGGTCCAACTCATACTGACCTATTTATAGAAAAAAACATTCCCCAATTCTGTGCCAGGCATATGATCTTATTTATGTTTAAGCCCATTGTGGTACTGTGTCCCATCCAGTGGAGGGTTTTCCTTTTTTTCATTGATCTGCCACACTCTCAAACATGATGTCCTTCTCCAGAGATTGACACCTCCTGACTACATGTTCAAAATACATAAGGCATAGTCCAACTATCCTTGCTTCCAAGGAGCAATCTTGTTGCATGTCTAGGACAGATCTGTTAGTTCTTTTGGCAGTCCATGGTGTATTCAGTATTCATCTCCAGCACCATAATTCAAGAGCATCAATTCTTCTCCTGTCTCTCTTTTTCATTGCCCAAGTTTCACAATTATAAGATGCCACTGAAAATACCATGCCACAGGTGAGGCATACCTTTGTCTTCAATAAGATATCTTTACTTTTCAATACTTTAAAAAGGTATTTTGCCACAGCTTTTCCCAATGCAATGCATCTTTTGATTTCTTCACTGCTGCTTCCATGGGGATTCATTGTAGAACCAAATAAAGCAAAATCATGGACAACCTCAGTCTTTTCTCCATTTATTGTGAAGTTGCATACTGACCAAGTTGTAAGGATTTTTGTTTTGTTGATGTTGAGTCACAATCCATAATGAAGGCTGTCCTTTGATTTTCATCAGTAAATATTTCAAATCTTCTTCACTTTCAGCAAGCAGAGTTGTGTCATCTGCATAATGCAGGTTGTTAATGAGTCTTCCTCCAATCCCGATGCCACCTTCTTCTTCATAAAATCCAGCTCAGATTATTTGCTCAGCACAGAAATTGAAGAGATAATGGTGAAAGGATACAGCCCTGATGCACACCTTTCTCAACTCTAAACCAAGCAGTGTTTCCTTGTTGTCTTCAAACAACTGCCTAGTGGTCCATGTACAGGTTCCTCATGATTACAATTAGGTGCTCTGGTATTCCCATTCTTCACAGTGTTATCCATAATTTGTTATGATCCACACAGTCAAATGCCTTTGCATAGTCAGTAAAACATAGACACCTTTCTGATATTCTCTACATTGGCTAATATCAACCTGACATCAATAATTATGTCCCTGGTTCCCTTCCCTCTTCTGAATCAGGCTTGATTTTCTAGCAGTTCCCTGTCTGTATACTGCTACAGTTGCTTTTGAATGATCATTAGTAAAATTTTGCTTATGTGTGATATTAATGATATTGTTTGATAGTTTCCACAATCAATTGGATCCCCTTTCGTGGGAATATGCACAAATTTGGATTTCTTCCAGTCAGTTGAGCAAGTAGCTGTTTTCCAAATCTATTGGCATGAACACCTTAGCACCTCCAGTGCTGCATCTGTTTGTTGAAACATCTGTATCAGTATCCCGTGGACTCCTGGAGCCTTGTGTTTTGCCAATTCCTTCAAGGCAGTTTCTACTTTGTCCTTTAATACCATTGTTTCCTCATCATACACAACCTCTTGAAATTGTTGGTCATCCACCAATTCTTTTTTGTATAGTAACTCTGTGTATTTCTTCTATTTCTTTTGAGGCTTCCTGCATTGTTTAGTATTTTCCCTGTAGAATCTTTCACTATTGCCACTGGAGGCTTGATTTTGTTCTTCAATTCCTCATGCTTGAGAAACACAGAGTATGTTCTTCCCTTTTGCTTTTCTATCTCCTGCTCTTTGAACATGTCATTAAAATATTTGATTTTGTCTTCTTGAGCTGCCCTTTGAAATCTGCTATTTATTTCCTTAACTTCATTATGTCTTCTGTTTGTTTTAGGTGCTTGATGTTCAAGGGCAAGTTTCAGACTGTTCTTTTGACATGTAATTTGGTCTTTTCTTTTTTCCTGTCTTTTTAATAACCTTTTGCTTTCCTCATGAATGAAGTCTTGGATATTATGCCACAACTCATCTGGTCTTCTAGCATTCACATCTAATGTATTAAGTCTATTCTTGAGGTGGTCTCTGAACTCAGATGGAATATACTCAAGGTCATACCTTAGATCTCTCATACACTTGTTCTAATTTTTTTCATTTTCAGTTGAACCTGCATATGAGCAACTGATGGTCTGGTCCTCAATCAGCACCTAGTTTCCTTCTAACATTTGATATTGAGCTTTTCCATTGTCTCTTTCCATGAATGTAGATGATTTAGTCCCTTTATATTCCTTCTGGTGAAGTCCATTTGAACAGTCACTGTATATTTTGGTGAAAAAAATGTATTTGCAATGGAAAGATAATTGGTGTGACAGAATTCTATCATGCGATTTCTAGCATTGATGCAAAATGTCCCATGCCCATTCATTTTCACTCCCTGATGCCTAAAATGTCAATGTCAATGCGCTCCATTTCTCTTTTAATGATTTCCTATTTTCCTCGATTCATACTATGTATATTCCACATTCCAATTATTAACGGATGTTTACAGTTGTTTTTCCTCTTTTTGAGTCATGTCACATCAGCAAATGGAGGTCCCTGGGGCTTTACTCCATTTCTGTCATCAAGGTAGACTCTACTTTGAGGAGGAAACTCTTCCCTAACAGTCTTTTCAGTGCCTTCCAACCTGGGGACTCATATTCTGGCACTATATCTGACAGTGTTTCTCTGCTTTCATAGGGTTTTCAATGGCTAATTGTTTTGAGAGTGGGCTGCCAGGTCCTACTCCCTATTCTGTCTTAGTCTAGAAGCTCAGAAGAAATCTGTCCGCCATGGGTGACCCTGCTGGTGTATGAAATACTCATGGCATAGCTTTCAGCCTCATAGCAACATCCAAGCCCCCACAAGATGACAAACCAACTGATGTGTTGGGGGAGAAAGCATTAGCTATTACTGTTATTTCTCCTGGCACATTGTAACCCAATGCCTTCACATAGTAAATAGAGTACAAAAATTTTTGTTCACATTGTTTATAGAAAGCTTGAGAAAAATCTTATTGGTAAATTCATACTATGACACTAAAATTATATAAGCCCTAATACATCTATTTGTACTCCAACATAATGAAAAATAGTTAGTTATTGACTATTTAGTATGTGCTAGGCTTTCTAGCACAAGTTTCACAAATTACCATACCTTTTGTTTACCACAAATTAGCTACCACAGAAATAAAAATAGAATAAAAATCCAAAGCAAAATATGTGCATTGGTGAAAAGGACTGGCATAAGCAATAGACTGTTTTCAATAGGAAAAATAATAACAGTAATGAAAATTTAAAGTACTGGCTATACTCATGTCTAAAAATTTTAATATTTTTAAATCACCAGGTTTACAACACTATGAAGTAAAAATTGTTAATATATTTTTTACGGAAATGGAAACCAAGGCATGAAAGAAATAACTTTACCAAAGATTCAGACTTTGTAGTCAAACTCCAGAGTATTTTCCTCCCACTATTTTACCAGTAGAGTCAAGGAAACTAGAAGTCCAATGGAGACTAGAGAGTAGAAATTCAGTCAGAACTTGAAGCTAGATATATTTTAGTGGTGAACACTACATGTTAAAAATACTGGAAAAAATGCAGTCAAGAAAATGCACAAAAACTCAACTGAGGAGAAAAAAGGGAGAAATAAGAAAACCCTACTTATGAAGTTGAAAGAACGGCAGCAAAATCTCAGTAGGTTGACTGACTTTCATATCCATGTAAAAAATAAAAGGTGAAATGAAGGATGAGGAAAAATCTCATGACAAAATAAAACAAAACAAAACAAAGGAAAACCAACCTAAGTGAATTAGCTAAAATAACATTAGGTAAAGAGACATAAAAGGATAATGTTATGTGTTAGATATCTTTGAAATGACAGAAACCAGATTGGGACCTGATTATGCTATGTTCATCAAAACTTCCCTGTTATCTGGAGAAGGAATTCCTCTGGTGGGGACAGGGAGCACCCACTCATCAAGATCCCAGGGAAGTCCAGCATAAGGAAGAGCCACTTAGGTGTCTGGGCACCTGGTGTCACATGTCCACAAAGATTGTTGCCTGCCGTCTACGGCAGGCCTCTATTGAGCTCCTACTGATAACCTCAATCATTCATTTTCTGAATTAATTCTTTATTTGTTCAAGTGACCAAACCTGAAAATCAGAGCAAGATTTTCTTGAGAAGAAAGAGAATAAATGGAAAGTTCTTGTATTAGCAAATATATGCAGCTCTCCATGGCCGTGGACACATTCAGCTGCTCATCACCGTCACCATCACACCACCTCCTGAGTGCCTAGCTCTGTAACTAGATATATCACATTGGCAACAGAGCTAGTCCTTACTGCCAAATTTATGTGTAGCTTGTCATCATTTATACAACCAGAATCCATTGCCCCATCACTACAGTTTGAAAGGCATGCAATACAAATCCTGCTGGTGATAGGCAACTAGCACCATTTCAGTAAGTTAGGGGAAGTTATCAATTCTGGTATGTTGCACTGGACTTCATTTCCCAAAATATGGCAAATTAGCATTGGTTTTCAGTGCTCCCTGTTTCAACTGAAAATAAGGGTCAGAGATTCCATGCCCTACCCTGCTCAATGTGCCATTGATAAGTTTAACTTGCTTCAATGACTATACACATATACTAATTTATATTAGGGGCTGGGATTTAGCTCAATTGGTAGAGCCGTTGTGCTGTAGTCTCTGAGGTCCTGAGTTCAATTCCCAGCACTGCAAAAATGGGAGAAGGGCCTGGCAATCCACTCCCTAGGCAATCCCGAAACAGCCAGCCATTGAAAACCCTATGAGGGTCGCTATGAGTCGGATACCAACTCGACAGCACCTAACAACAACAACAATATCAATTTATATTAAATGCTAGTGCTAACATGACTGTATATTTTATGTACAATATTTGCTATCAGTTATAGAAGAAACCAAATACCCTAAACTTTAAAATTACACTGAGCATTACACTACCTTAATAATTTTTTAAATATAAAAGAAAATAGGAGGCCAGGTGGGGTGGCATACCCCTTTAATCCCAGGGACTTCGGAGACAGAGACAGGAAGTTCACAAGTTTGAGACCAGAGGCAGTCTGCATAATTTAGCAAGACCCTGTTTCAGAAAGTAAAACAATGGGCTCAGGGTGCAGCTCAGTGGTCCAGCACTTGCAAAGCATGCAAGTACGAGGCCCTGGCTTCAACCCGCAGTACTGCAAAAAAAAAAAAAAAGAAAGAAAGAAAGAAAGAAAGAAAAGAAATAAAAGAAAAGAAAAGTAAAGAAAATAGGAAGGTCATAAAATTTATACAAAATGAGGAACCTCCTTTGTTTCAAAAAACATGCCTGGAAGAGTCAAAGGAGCAGCACAGACTTCCCTACCTAGTGACAAAGAAGGAAGAAATAAAGCAACTATCGCTAGGAATCAGTCAGGGCTCTGAGAGAAACAGCCAATAGAATGGAGGTGCCCATCTGTCTGTCTGTTTCTATAAATCTATTATATATCTATCTGTCCATCCATGTATATCATGGCTTCAAACCCACAAAACACTGGATACAGGTTCAGGTGTGGGTTCAATCTGATAAAATTTAGAGGACTCAGGTTTAAAATTTTAATCCTATTTGTAGATAGATGAATAATTTTTAATTTTTTTTTCAATTTTTAAATAGCTAAACACTACCTGGTTTAAAGTCAACAAAGGTGTGCCTCAGGGCTGTATCTTTTCACCATACCTTTTCAATCTCCATGCAGAGAAAATAATTAGAGAAGCTAGTCTTTATGAAGAGGAACGCAGCATCATGATTGGAGGAAGACTCATTAGCAACCTGTGTTATGCAGATGACAAAACTCCTCTTGCTGCAACTGAAGAAGATTTGAAGTATTTACTGATGAAGATCAACAAACATAGCCTTCAGTATGCATTACAACTCAGCATCAACAAAAATCCTTACAACTGGGTCAGTAAGCAATTTCATGATAAATAGAGAAAAGATTGAGGTTGTCAAAGATTTTGCTTTACTTGGTTCTACATTCAACACCCATGGAAGCAGAAGTGAAGAAATCAAAAAATGGATCACATGGGGAAAAGTTGTTGCAAAAGACCTCTTTAAAGTGTTGAAAAGTAAAGATGCCACATTGAAGATAAAGGTGGCCTGATTCATGGTATTTTCAGTCCCATCATATGGTTGTGAAAGATGGACATTGAACAATGGAGACAGGAGAAGAATTTATGCTTTTGAAATATGGTGCTGGAGAGAAATTATTGAATATACCATGGACTGCCAAAAGAACCAACAGATCTGTCCTAGAAGTAGTACAACCAGAGAGCTTCTTAGAAGCAAGGATGGCTAGGCTGCATCTTATGTATTTTGAACATGTCAGGAGGGACCAATTCTTAGAGAAGGACATCATGTTTAGGGTAGTGGTGGGTCAACAAAAGAATGAACGGAAGACCCTCAAATAGATGGATTGACACAGTGGCAGCAAAATGGGCTGAAACATAAAAAAGACCATGTGCCTGGCATGGTATTGGGTATTGTTTTCCTCTCTTGTACATAGTGTTGCTATGAGTTGTACCTGACTTGACAGCACCTAACAACAACAACAATGATAATACAATGAAAATGAGACCAAAGTTTCTTCTCAGGAGGTGGGTGCCGGGCTCCTGGGTCTATGGACCCAGGAGTAAACACACAGATAGCAAAGGCAAGCAAGAGCAAAGAAGAATTTATTAAAAGGACAGACAAAAGCCTTTGCAAAGAGATAAAATGGGTCTTGATGGGGCAGCCATTGGAATGCTATAGCCCAAGGTCTTTCATTGCAAATTCTTAGGAGGAGTGTTAGGGGTCCCATTGTACAGATCTTAATCAATCCCCAGAGGTGATGGTGAGGTGGTAAGTCCATCTGATGACTTCCTTTGAGGAATGGGTGTTCTCATGGAAACTCCGGTAACCAGTCAGTTACCCTGCCTCAGTGATTCCCTGTCTCCAGTGCCCATTTCCCTAATCCTGCCTAAAATTTACTAACTCCTCTCAATAATAACATTAAAAGTTGAACCTGAGCCCAATTTTTTACTGGATTTAGATTCAGGTTTGCGTTCAGGCTCAGAAAACTTTAAAAAACAAACTTTGAATTAGAACAGGTTCAGGGTTCAGGTTTAGGTTTTGTGTGAAGTTCCACTATCTACATGTAGGATTTAAATCTGAACCCAGACCAAACCCAGACCCTGTAAATTTTATCATAGCGAGCCTGTACCTGAACCTGAACTTGATTTTTCAGAAGTTGGAAGCTCTGATCTACATCCATCTACATGTATGTGGTGGTGGGGCAGGGGGAGAGAGAGAGAGATTGATTTTAAGGACTTGATTCGTGACTATAGAGGCTACAATTCTAAAATCCAAAGAATGGACAGGGAACTGGAGACCCAATGAAAAGTAGATGCTACAGATTGGATCTAAAGATAGTTTGCGGCCAAAATACCCTCCGCTCTTGGGGAAGACCACTTTTTTCTAGTAAATCCATGAACTGATTGGATGAGGCCCACCTGCATTATGGTGAATGATCTGCTTTAAATATTATTTAAATGTTAAATGTTAAACTGATTTAAATGTTATTCCCATCTAAAAAATAATTCCACAGAAATATTGCAAGTCACATATAAGCAAGCATCAAGCACAGTTGGCCTAGCCAGGTTGACACACTCTGCCCACTATGAACAAAGCATTGTGTCCATGTGAAGCATAGATTCCATTTAATTTGTGTTGAGTCAAAAATAAATTCTGGAAATTTAACAGATTTGATTGAAGCCACTTTTTGTCATTTTGAGCTTCAGAAATATGTTTTTAAAAGTAAGACATCCATGGGGAGCCAAAGAAAACATAGTTTTATATGGAGAAATTTACAAAGACATGTTTTGTCACATCAACTGTGGAAAATAAAGAAGAAAATAAGTCTTTGTGAGGTCCTGGTTTTAAAAGATCTCAGGACTCACTGAAACAGAGTGGGATCTAGTCACAGCAGTGCTACATGCTTTGGGGCCTGAATATGCACCCTAAGGTGGAACACAGACCCCAGGGCTGACCATGAAGGACACCAAGTTGCAACAGTGGCCCTGAATCCCACCTGCTTGCTGGGCCAAGAAGGCTTCTGGAACTGGAAAGATGGAAGATCAATGACCTTTAAATTATTTTCCTTCTTTTCTCTCCCCTCCTCTCCCTTGCCCTCTCATCCTCTCCTCATCTCCTCTCCCCTCCTTTCCCCTCCTCCCTCTGTCCTCTCTCCTCTGCTCTCTCTCTCTCTCTCTCTCTCTCTCTCTCTCTCTCGTCTTTTTTTTAACTTACTACATACAAACATGGGCTGGGATTTAGCTCAGTGGGTAGTGTGCTGCGCTGCAGTCTCTGAGGCCCCGAGTTCAATTCCCAGCACCGCAAAAATGGGTGAAGGGCCTGGCAATCCACTCCCAAGGCAATCCCGAAGCACTCAGCCATTGAAAACCCTATGAGGGTCGCTATGAGTCGGATACCGACTCGAAGGCACCTAACAACAACAATAACAACATACAAACAGCAGAACCACATTATATTTTTTTTAAAAAAGGTATAAACCAAGTTTCTACAAATCATGGCTCCAAAAAGATAGCAAAAGAGTGAAACAGCAGTGTTAAAATGAGCACAGAAAGCCTAAGACAGGAACCAAAGCAAAACTAGCCAAAGAAGCAGGCGTGCTATGCTAGGTGGAGGCCAGTGTGTAGCGGGGCTGGGTTCCCATGCAGAGCTGCCAGGAAAGGCTCACCAGCTTGTGCCGCTGTCTTGTTGGAGAGGTCTAAATCTTGTTGCTTCTTGGGGAAGTGACAGGCAAAGCGGTGGCAATGGCTAAGGATCAAGCGGGCTTCCTAACTTGAGGTAGAGCTGTTTGTTCAACCATTTATAATTTATTCATGCATCTACTCATTTATTCTTTTTAACTAATTTACTTAGGTTTCACCTCTAAACCCGTGCTGAAGACCATCAGGAAACTTGGAGAACATAGCAGCTCCCTGGATGAGCCTCCTCCTCGGCCGCCCCAGCATTTGCCCAGGTTCCCAGAGCCCTGGATTTGGACTCTGCCTTCACATGGCCCAAGAGGCCTCACGTTCACACCGCTGGACTCCTGAGAGCCTAGGACCAGGGCACTCCTCTGACTATGACACAGTCTCTTGCTGTGCTCAGTCTTTGGGGTCACATCTACCTGGGTGCTTCTTCCCTGCACCTGTATCCTAAAACAACACGATCAAAGAGGCAATGTGGGCTCCTGAACCCTAGATCCCTGGGGAGCAGGAAAAGCCAGTGGTAAGACTGTCCCAGCTGTCATGGCAAGCCTTTTTTTTTTTTTTTTTTTTTTTTTTTGGTCATTCTCAGACTCTCTTAAAGTCAATTATAATATTTTATTGCTAAACCAGTAGAAATGCTGCTGTTTTTCCTATAGTTGATGTAGTGTCAAGAGGCAAGCTGATACCCTAGTAAATTGTGTAATTCTAGAAAGTCATTGAATCTTCCCAAGTCTTGGTGACCTCCTTTATTGGAAAGATGTTATGGGGTCCAGGTTCCTGAGGTCAGTGTGAGCCATGACAAGGCATCTCAAGAGGTCCATGACTCCGCAGACATGATTGACCAAGGTTGCCAGCAGCTTTGTTCTCTTCCAAATAGATCAGGCATACGACAGACTAGTAATTTATAATAGAAAGTCTTACTCCAAGGAGCCATGCTAAAATATTATCAGGCTTAAATAATCTTAAATAACCTCAGGGGTATCATTTACCAAGGAAATAAACACAGACCTTGAACAACAGCAAGAAGAATAGTACTGAAAATTTAGTTTCAGGAAACAGTGGGTCATGGTACAAGTACCATTGTCTTTAAGGAATGACCACTGGCCCCCACAGGGATCTCTGCTTGTGCAGGTTAGAAAGCACCACCCATTCCAGTTCCTGTGCCAGGCAGCTTCCTGTCCACAGAGGAAATGGGGTCCATGGAGGATGCTGGGAGATGGACTGGGAGAAATCTTTTCCTTTTTATTGTTGATAGTGCTGGTAGAGCTTAAATACGATATTAATGCTAGCAGAATTGCTGCAAACTGTTGTTGCCTGGCCAGCAACCATGAATACAAATTTCCTTTAAAGGAGAAACAGCTCCGAAGGTGTTGAACAGAGGCCAGCGGTGTTTGTGAAGTGGTCTGTGGAAAACAGGACTTGTGCAGCCCTGCAGAACAAAGCTGTAGCTAAAAGGTCAGGTCCACTCCTTCCTCTCTTCCTGTTCCACAAGTACCCTGGCTAGCCTCTCCCTGGCGTTCCTGGAAAGTGACAGCACTGCTAAATAGAAGAACAGTTTCCAAGATATAGGTAACCCTTTCCTCTCCTGATAAGGCCATTCCTATGCAGGCTTCTAGCCAAAGGCATGGCAGGGATCCCTCCACACCACACTAAACCACGCAAGACCTCAGAAGAAGCACCCCAGGAAGGTGGGGAAGGAGGGGTGTGGGGCGTGACACATCCATTGTTTTCACTAGAGGAAATACCAGCCAGAAATGTCACAGGAACCTTAAATGGCAGAGCAAGGCAGGAACAAGACCCAGCTCCTTCTAAATCTCTTTCCTCATGCGACTCTGGCACTGCCAGTCACTCACGTGTGACACATATGAGCCACGGTTCATTCCTCAATGTCAGAACTAGTGCATGTATTCCCCAGAGCAACTCCCGGGGCCATTTGTACCACAGAATTCTGTGCCTGTGTGGGACTCTAGACATCAGCATTTTCAGTCCTTTCAAAGATAATGTAACTTAAGTTCAAAAGATTCTCTTAAAGTCACATTTCTAATTAATTAGTATAAAAATATGATTTAAATCTATGTTTTGGCAGTCAAATATGAATATTATGCTATAATCTGCCTTCAAATATGCACTACAACCCACACAATTTAACCATTATTTACTTCCTTGTTCATTAATTGTTGAATTATCAACACTCTTTAAAATGACTGTAGTTTCCCTTGCATTTCAAAATATCCTCTGGCTGCTGCAGTACACACTTGTAATCCCAGCTACTTCGGAAGTTGAGGCAAGAGGATCACAGATTTGAAGTCTGAGGCAGCCTGTGCAAATTAGCAACACCTGTCTCAAAATTAAAAATTAAAAAGAAAGTGTGGCTAGTGTGTAGCTCAGTGATAGAGCAATGCTTAGCACGTGCATGGCTCTAGGTTCAAGCCCCAATACTGCAAAAAAAGCCACTATTTATATTTAATAAATATTTGTTGTTAGATTAATCCATACAAATTGAGATTGAATAAAACATAATTGTAGGGAATGTCATCAAGATGTTATGTTCATCTAAATATGGGCTCTTAACACTTAACATAATGCATACAGTACGTAATTCTTTTTGGAGAATTAAATCTGGAACTTAAAAAAATGATATAGGGAATAGTTTTAAACAATCTTTCTCTAAAGAAAAATAAATATAAAGATTAGTTTCCCAGTTGAATTCATGGATGTCGTTCAGTTCAAGTCCTATGGGTTCTGCAAACCCATAGGATGACTACAGCTAGCACGTTTTAAATTATTGATGCTAACTGCAAGACCCTGGCTAACTTCCTAATTTTACAAGGTCCAGTTTTCTAATCTCAAAAGCAAACTTGCTGAACCAGAAGTCTTCATTGATTTTAAGCTTAACGGATTCTAATGAGATTAATTCAGTGTTACTCAAGGGCCAGCAGGGTGCAAGAAGACCAAAAAAGTTACAATGTATGTTCTAAAAATGAAGTGTAAATTACCATGTGCTTACACCCAAAAACTTGGGCACAAATGTGTCAGGGAAGTGTTATTCATGTACCCAGGAAGAGGTTTGGTCAAAATATCCCTCAGTTGTAGAATGGATAAACAAAGTGGAATATCTCCATAGGATGAAATATCACTTGGCCATTAAAAGGAATGAAGTACTGACACATTCTGCAACATGAGGCTATCCCTGTGGAAAATAACACAGCCCATTGATCATTGTGATGCAAAGGGTGGGTAAAATCAGTCACATATTCACTACAATCTGCCTGCTCGCCATAAAACCAAAGGCTTCAGGTCAGTGGAGTCTATTTCTCAATGACATTTAATTTAAATATATATATATATATATATATATATATATATATATATAAAGGAGTTTCAGCCACCTGCAATAACACACCTGTAATCCCAGCACTTGGGAAGCGGAGGAAGGAGGATTGTGAGTTTGAGGCCAGCCTGGGCTATGTAGGGAGACTTTCTAAATGAATGAGTTAGTTAATTTAAAAGCAGCAGCAGCGATAACAACAGTAGTTTTCCTCTCTTTCTCCTTTCCTGCTTTTCAGCATCCCACTCCATCTTAGGGCCAAGAGAAAGGGAAGGAAGGACAGCCCTGCCAGTCCTGTATCAGAACTTGTGAGCATTATTTCTATACATCAGAAAATGCTCACAATGTGAATTAACAATTAGTAAAAAAAAAAAAAATCAGGAATTTGTGTGTGTGTGTTTGTGT
>VMDO01015134.1:0-52165 GCA_007922755.1 Pedetes capensis | reverse complement strand
AGTGCAACCAGAGTGCTCCTTGGAAGCAAGAATGGCCAGACTGCGTCTTACATATTTCGGACATGTAGTCAGGAGAGAACAATCCCTGGAGAAGGACATCATGTTTGGGAGAGTGGCAGGTCAACGCAAAAGAGGAAAACCCTCCACCAGATGGATTGACACAGTGTCTGCAACAATGGGCTTAAACATAAATAAGATCATTTTCCTAGCACAGAATTGGCAAGTGTTTCGATCTGCTGTACATAGGGTCGCTATGAGTCGGCACCTAACAACAATAACAACAATCTACTGAGGCCCAGGAATTGGTCCCTGGTGAAGAACCAGGGACAGTAGCCTCCCAACAGTGTAAGGCCAGTCCTCCAAATTTATGTGCCTAGCTCTGGGAACCCAGGAGGAGCAAGAAAGACAGGGAGACAGACTTTGAAGGAAGAGACACAGCAAAGAACCCCATGTGGGGATGGGTAGGAGAATGTGCCTCTGCAAGTACCAGTCATGGATGGAAACTCCAAAGAGAAAGGACTGCTTAGAGAATGAGTTATATGACACACTTACATGTGGACATGGAGACACATGGGCAGAAAATTCTATATCATTTTATTTAAATGGCCCACAGCCTAGCCTTTGTTTGACTCTGCCTTAGGAGTGCTTTTTCATCATCCCTCTCCTAAACTGCAAGTGGGCAGAAATCTGACATTTCTGTGTCCCTCAGATTATAGTTTAGCAGGGATCTGGGTGCACAGGAATGGTTATTTCTCTTGAGGGACCACTTATCTTGTTACAAGGGTCAGCAAAGTTGACTCTTTTCTGTTTCTGTGGGCCTTCACACAGACATGCATAAAAATGTAGTGAACCTGAAATCTGTCCTTCCTTCCTTTTCTATTTTTTATTTTATTTATAAATGTTGGAGTGCAGAGTAATAAGCCATTTCTTATATCCATTATGCAACTATTAAATCATTTTGCTTATATATTCACCATCTTACATATTTTTCAGAACAGTATAAACTAAAGAAGAAAAGAAAAATAGGAATTGTAATTAATATGTGATGAAAATTTTATGAAATCATGGGCTATATCTGATTTATTTTTTCCCTTCTCCCTATTTTTTCTCATGTATTCATATAGTTGCATCTTATATTTTGAAATTTTCTTCTCCCTCTTTATTCATAAGTTATTTTCCCTCCCCTTTCCCTCTTCCCACTCAATAATCCCGTCACCCCTTCATTCAGATCTGCTTGTATTTTCTACTCTTAGATAGGTAGGATTGTTCATTTTTATATAGCTATATATGTATAATTTTTTTTTCTTCCATTAGGTTAGACTTAACTCTCACATATGAGTGAGAACATATGGTATTCTTCTTTTTGAGTCTGGGTTAATTCACTTAAAATGATGTTCTCCAGTTCCATCCATATTGCTGCAAATGACATAATTTCATTCTTCTTTATTATTGGGTACTATTCCATTGTGTATATATACTACAATTTTCCAATCCAGTCCTCTGTTGATGGACATCTTAGTTGATCCCATACCCTTGTGATTGTGAAGAATGCTGCATTAAATGTGAAAGTGCAAGTGTCCCTGTGGTATGACAATTTATCTTCATTTGGGTATATCCCAGGAGTGGTATAGCCAGATCATATGGCAGTTCTATTCTTAGTTTTCTAAGGTACCTCCATATTAATTTCCAAAGTGGTTGAACTAACTTCCAGTCCCCCCAGCAATGTAAAATAGTTCCTTTTTCTCTACACCCCTGCTAGCATTTGTCATTATTTGTTTCGTTAATCTTGGCCATTCTTACTGGACTGAGATGGAATCTCAGTGTTGTTTTGATTTGCATTTCCCTAATGGCTAGGGATATTGAGCATTTATTTGTGTGTTTATTGGCCATTCATATTTCTTCTTTTGAGAACTATCTGTTCAGTTCAATTTCCTACTTATTTATTTATTGTTGCTGTTAGGTGCAGTGGATTTGAGTCTGACTCACAGTGACCCTCACAGGGTTTTCATTGGCTGATTTTTTTTTTCAGGATTTGCTTTGAGAGTGGATTGCCATGTCCTTCTCCTATTTTTATGGTACTGGGGATAGAACCCAGGTCCTCAGAGAGTGCAGAGCCACACTCTACCAATTGAGCTAAACCCCAGCCCCACTTATATATTGAATTATTCATTATTTTGGTGCTTATTTTCTTAAGTTCTTTGTATATTCTAAAAATTAGACCTTTGTCAGATGTGCAGGATACAAAGATTTTTCTCCCATTTTCTGGGCTGTCCCTTTACTCCGCTGTTTCACTTTGTTGTACAAAAACTTTTGAGTTTTATGTAATCACATTTGTCAATTCCTGGTGCAGTTTCCTGGGCAACTGGAGTCTTATTAGGAAATGTATGCCAATGCCTATGCATTGAAATGTATTCCCTATCTTTTCTAGCAGTTTTAAGTTTTCCAGTTGTATGTTAAGGTCTCCTGATCCATCTTGAGTTCACTATCATGCAGATTGAGAGATACCAGTCTATTTTCATTCTTCAGCAAACAGATATCCAATTTTCCTAGCACTATCATTGACAACAGTGCTATGGCCTCAGGCTGATGTCAACATTGTTGTTGTTCTTAGGTGCCATCAAGTCGGTATCCGACTCATAGCCACCCTTATAGGGTTTTCAGTGGCAGATTGTTTCGGGATTGCCTCAGGGGTGGATTGCCAGGTCCTTCTCCCATTTTTGTGGTGCTGGGAATTGAACTCGGGACCTCAGAGACTGCAGGGCAGTGCTCTACTAACTAAGCTGGGATTTAGCCAATTAGCTCTAAGAGTTTTCTAGTGGAGTTTTTAGGGTCCTTTAAGTATAGAACCACGTCATCTGCAAATAAGGATAGTTTGACCTCCTTTCCCTGTCTGTATTGCTTTAATTTCCTTTTCTTGCCTGATTGTTCTGACTAGGACTTCAATCATAATATTAAATGAGAGGAGAGGGTAGATATCCTTTTCTTGTTCCTGATCTTAGAGGGAATGCTTTCTATTTTTCCCCATTTAATATGATATTGGCTATAAGGCTATAAATTTTTCATGGGGTAGGATTTAGCTCAGTTGGCAGAGTGCTGCTCTGTGCTCTTTGATGCCCTGGGTTTGATCCCCAGCACCAACAAAAATGGGAGAAGGATCTGGCAGCTCACTCTCGAAACAATCAGCCATGAAAATTATAAGAAGGAAAAATCCTATTCAAAGTTCAGATCATAATAAAAGGGGGGGGAGATAAGAATGATGTCAATATAAATGGACTAGAAAATGCATGTAATTGTTCTAACAAGATAAAAACAAAGACCACTACAGGAAAAGTTTCTATCTTAAACAGAACTGGAACTCAAGGACATATAGAAAAATACTACTAAGTAAAAGATAGAGAAGACTTAGATGGGAAACTTAGATGGGAAGGGTGGGAAGGGGGAAGCATAGGGGAGGGTAAGGGTTAGCCTATATGAATAATGTTTATAAAAATACACATATGGAAATGTCACAATGAAAAGCATGTCAAAATGAATCACATTAAGATGTACATTAAAAATTTCCAATTAAAAAAAAAGAAATTTCCACTCAAACAAATGGTTCCTTTAAATGCACCATTTCTTCTGAAGATCAAGAAGCTTAGGGAAGATAGGAGATATGCTCAGAAGGCTGGTCACAGGAACAAATGCATTAGTCTTCCAGGAAATAGAGTAGACCCTAATGACTCCTGCCCTTGTCTGGACCAGGTGTGGAGAATCCCTGTTTGTCCTTCCTTATTGACTGCTATTCCAGGGGACCTCATTTCAATCTCTCAACTGGTAGCCTAGAAATGGTCAAGGCAAATTCACAAGGAAGAGGGGTCTCAAGTCCATTGCTACATGTGGACAGAACTGGCCCTATTGCCCTCAGCTTAGAGCTGTATCTAGGGACTCAAACTTGCCCTTTCAATTCTTTCCAGCAAACCAGAGGATACCTGGTCTCTAGCTCTGGTCTGGAAGGCTAGGAAGACTGAAAGTTGAAAGAAAGGAACATTCTTATTTAGGAACTGAGACATGCTTAAAAGTATGTAACCAGTTGCCAGGCCACGGCACCTAGGAGCACAGGTTCAGCAAACAATAGCTCCTGAAATAAAACTAATATGTCTACCTGGAAATAAGCAAATAGAAGTTCCAGACTTGAGGTATGGTCAGAGTGAGATCCAAAGAGACACCTTAAAGAATTAAAAATATTTCTTATTAGAAGGGGGTCTGGGGGATAGGGGTTCAAGAGAGAGAGGGGTTGCATTCAGCTACTCAGGGAAAGATGGACTAGATGAGAAATGCTCCTTCTAAAGCAGAGTCAATTGACACAATCAAGCTATAAGAAGTCATAAAAATATCTCTGGCTTGAAAGTCAGGATAGCAGGTTCTGTCCTATTCTACAATTAATTTACTCCTTCACATTAAGCAGACTGCAGTCATACCACTGTGATGTCTGATCCTGTCAGATCTCAGAAGCTAAGCAGGGTAGGGCCTGGTTAGTACTTGGATGGGAGACTGTCTGGGAACACCAGGTGCTATAGGCTTGGGAGAAGGACCTGCCAACCCACTCCCAAAAAACAATCGGCCATTGAAAACCCTATGAATAGCAGAGAAGCACTAACAATACTGTTTCTCGCCTGTTGTACATATGGTTGCTATGAGTCACATACTGACTCGACAGCACCTAACAACAACTAACACTAAGCAAATCACTTTACATTTTAAGTGTAAAATTAAGAGGAAAAACTAAGTGACCTAAATCATTCCTTAAACATCTGTTATTCATGCCAAATTCAATCAAGTAATGTGACGAATTTGCACTTGGTGGGAGAGAAGGAAACATGGTAGTGTCCACCTGCACCTGCTCCTTGCTGAGCAGAGTGCCCAGGTTTTCATCACATTGTCTTCTACAACTGTAAAAGCTCTAAGAAGTTGACATTATTCTCTCCATTTAACAGATGAGACAGTCAAGTCTTAAACAAGCCAAGCAATATGTCCCAGGCTACAGTGCTGGAGGGTGGTAGGACAAAGGCTCGGATTCCAGACTGCTTCCCAGGCCTCCCATTTCCCTGTGTTCTGTGACAGGCCATGTCCTGTCTTTGCAGTCCTACCATGTCATTCCTCACAACACTGCTTGCATGCCAAGCGCTGAACAGGATGCGTAAGGGATGCCAGTATGGCTCGTCTGGGCTCCTGCCTCCCAGCTGGGGTGACAGGCTAGTGGTAATTGACATCTACAGGAAGTGGCTGAGAGGATAAGAGTGAGAGGTCACCTGGCATTTCACATGTCCCATTTTTTCCTTCTTAAAGGGACTGTCCTCAGCCAGAAGAGGCCAGAGGCTTTGCTTTCTACTATTAAAATACTTGCGGCACGGCCCTCACCCTCACTTTTCATCATCTCTTCTCTTTCATCCCAGTAAATTCACTTCTGGCTGGGGGTTGGGTATGAAGGAGGAATTAAAACCTTTCCATGTCTGCATGTTGAAGTCCAATGCAAAAATAATTAAATCTCCGACCATTTATCTTCCATCTCCAATTCCAGTCCATTGTTCTGAGAATGATTTGAATGGTGCACTTCCCTGCCATGTAATTTAAAATTGAGTTCACACTTACCTAACTTTTTACTGTTAGGAATGTTTCTGCGGCAGGCATGGCAGCCTCCTCCCAAGCACAGTTCTAATTTGGGGCCTGTGGGGTAGGGGGGAGCTGGTATTGCTGGAATGTCAGTGAGCGGCTGGTTTAGTGTCTCCGTGGTAGCTGAGCGATTGCAGATGGAAGTGCTTTGGTGCAGGGCTGAGCCTCAAAGCTGGGGCATTGCAAGTGGGTGACTTCAAACAAAATTGTGACATAAAATTTCTTCCTTTGATGCTCCTTTTCGGTGTCAAAGCCACTATATGACACATAATAGGGCAGCTCTAATGAATCTATTCAATCTAATCTTCATAATCATGGCATCTCTAAGGTAGAAAATTAATTGGATGAAGTTAAATATCCCCTTTTCATGTCAACAAAATTGGTTTTTCCAGGGATTAAAGGATTAACGTGGTGTTAAGTCCCTAAAGAGGTTAAAATACTTTATTATTCATTACAAAACACAAAGATGGGGCTGTTATTTTTCTTCTTATGTCACATCCACTCATCTCATTAAAGTGGAGCGTGGAGAAGAACTGTTAATGACCATCTCAGCAGCTTTCTGTGCTGTTCAAAATGCATGTCTTCTCTGCTTACAAACTCTTTCTGGGTAAAATAGTCTGAATATGTGGGATTGAAGCCTTTCACACCCTATTTTCCCAACCAGATGATCAGCAGGCAGGGAGGAGCCTTTGGTAAAGTTGTTGAAGCCGTAAAGTGTGGCATCTCGTATTGATGTTCTCTTAATTTTTTTTTTTTTTTTTTTTTACCAGTTTTCAGACAAAAGCTGAGAAGATATTTCCAGTTTGGGTCAAAGGACAGAGAAGGCTGAGCCATGAGATGTGACTACAGGGGCAGTACCTTTTCAAATTAGGGTGAACACAGATTTAAAAAAAGAGTGATTTCAACTTCTTCCTTTAGCATTTGTACAATTTGAGTTGGAAAAAATTTTTTAATCCAATAGTTAATTTCACACTGGGGAGACCAAGTGGGCACTTGGTCTCCAATTGAGGATGTAACTCAATAGGAAGGGTCAGGTGGTACTGGAACCCTGGTCTCCTCTTCCACTATTCTGTCACCCCTCGTCCTCCACACTCTTCTGCAGATGATGGCTTTGCAGCCAAGGGTACACACTTGAAAGATGGATGTTGGGAGTTGGAGCCTAGAGTGGGCCTGGAACATGCAGCCAAGGTCACTGGGTCTCAGCAACTATGTACAAGCTCAGCTTCAGAGACCCAGGCTCTGAGCTAACTGGATGCACATTCTCCAGACTCATTGGAGTCTATCTTGAAGTCTCCTGGTCCTCTTTAGGAGGACATAAAGAGAACGTCATTTATTCAAACACCAAAGGGATAGTCCTATAGATCTCTGGTGGGAAAAGGTTAATGAGGAAAACATGGGCGGTGGGGAGAAACTGTTGAGATTCTAATGTGAAATGACTGTAATAAAAGTAGAGTGGGATAAGATCGAAAGCCATGAGAGCTGACCTACAAAATAACACCAGAAGCCAAAAGAGGGAGTCCTCTTCAAATAAAGAAAACCACATGAACCTTGGCCCAGGAGGTGACATTTGAATGATTATTGAAGGAAAGAGTCATTTAAGGAAGCATAGATATGGCAGAGATGTTCAATATGGAAGAAACACACACAGAGGAAGGCAGAGAGAGAGCTATTTGGGAAGCGGTAAAGGCAGATTTTCTTCAAGAGCAAATGATATATCTGCCCCCTCCATGAAGCCTTCTCTGATTGATTGCTCCAGGTTGGTTAGATAGCCCTGAGTCTTGAAAGGAAGTTTGAAAGTATATACCTTGAAAGGAAGTTTGGTGTCTTCCTTGAAAGGAAGTTGAAAGGAAAGGAAGTTTGGTGTCTCTTGGGAGGTAGGGACCTAGTTTTTGGGGTGGAAGCTTGTGCTCTATTCAGCCTGTGGTCGGGGCCAGGAATTGACCTGACCAGAGCTGCACTTTGAGAAAAGTGAGTTGACTGGGGAGTGCAGGGTAGATGTGAGTGCAGACAAAGAGACTCCAACAGTTAGGAGGGTAAGAGAAGAGATGGAAATAGCTGAGACATGGAGCCCCTGGACTGTGCAATAAAAAATAGAATAAAAAGGGGCTGAGGGTGCAGCTCAGTGACTAGAATGCACAAGCCCCTGGGTTCAACCTCCTAGTACTGAAAAAAATTTTACAGAAAATCATGCTCTATTATTACAGAATTATAAGAAGCAGTGAGAAAACAGTAAGAATAGTAGCTTAAAAAGAAGTCTGCAAGTCAGGATCATGGCTTCACAATTTGCTCATTGAATGGCTTTGGAAAAATTGCCCAAATCACTCTGATCATCGGTTTCCTCACCGATAGTACCTATGTCAGTGGGGTTCTTCAGAGAACTGAGTAAGAGGTTATATTGTAAGTTATATTGTGTAGTATTATATCCTATATGTATTGATATGTATGGAATATGTAGTATGTATACATAGCATAAAATAAAGTATAAATGTAAAGTATGTATATATCACATATTATATATTACTCTGGGCTGGGATTTAGCTCAGTTGATAGAGGGCTGTGCTGCAGTCTCTGAGGTCCCGAATTCAATTCCCAGCACTGCAAAAAATGGGAGAAGGACCTGGCAATCCACTCCCAAGGCAATCCCGAAACAGTCAGCCATTGAAAACCTATGAGGGTCGCTATGGGTCAGATACTGACTTGACGGCACCTAACAACAACATATATTACTCTATTATAAACAACAATACATTGCTATATATTAACTTCAGTGTTCAGTATACAATAGAATACAGAAGTATCCTCCTTGGCCATAGTTTTGCTTTCTGTGGTTCCAATCATCTATAGTCAACCATAGTCTAAAAATATCAAGTGGAAAATTCGAAAACTAAACAATTCTTAAGTTTTAAATAACTTTTGTTGTAGTACATTATTATATTTTTTCTATTTAGTTTTAGTTATTGTTACTCTCTCATTAGCCTACAGCTGTACCACTGTGGTGTCTGATCCTGTCAGACATCAGAAGCTAAGCAGGGTCGGGCCTGGGTAGTAGTTGGATGGGAGACCACCTGGGAATACCAGGTGCTGTAGGCTTGGGAGAAGGACACAGCAAACCACTCCCAAAAATTAATCAGCCATTAAAAAACCAATGAATAGCAGAGAAGCACAACAATAGTGTTTCTCCTGTTGTACGTAGGGTCGGTGTGAGTCAGACTCTGACTCAAGGGCACCTAAGAACAACAACAATCTCTCATTGTGCTTACCTTATAAACTAAACTTAATCATAGGCATATATGAGTAGCAAAAAACCATAGTATACATAGGTTTCAATGCTCTCTGTGATTTTAGACACCCACTGAGGGTCTTGGAAGACTTCTCTGACCTGGCACCAACAGCCATAGGGAGTCGGCATACATCTGTGGGGCACATTAGTGGAAGGAAGGAGCATCTGCCTGTAAGACATGCAGAAGCCCTAGCAAGGGACCTGGAGACCAAGCAGTGCTCCAGTGACTCACCTGGTATGTGCCTCAGCACAGGGTCACAGATCATGTGTGAAGGGAAGGACATGGGAGACAGATACCAGCTGACAGAGCCTACAGAAGAAAGGTCACACAACACTGGCCTCACCCAGAGTGGACTTCCACAGCCAGAAAGATCCATTGGTCCCTGGTAACTCTGAACACCAAAGCAAGTTCATTTCACAGGTTGTATTTGAAAATCTATAATTATTATGTTAGCAATCACATCCAATTGCATTTCTGTGCAGCTGTTTTTTACTTTCTCAATGTTTTCTATACTGTGGTCTTTCTTTTTCCCTCACTTCAACCCAGATTTATTACTTTTCCTGCCGTATAAAAATGAGAGACCTCAGAACACATAGGTTCTGTGACTCATCCAAAGACCCATGCACAGTCCTAGCAGCACTGCTCGGCACTGGGAATTGAGTGGTCTTTTTGTTTTGTTGTACTGTTTTGGATAGCAGGCAGGCTTTCTCTAGACTTTCTGCATGATCCTGCAAGCTCAGGCCTATCTCTTCTATTTCTGGGCATCCTTCATGTTCCTTCTCTCCCCAGTTCCTCTCTTTAAAGCACACTCACAAGCCTCTGTGTGCTTATCCAGCAGGTGATGATGGATCCTCTGGGATGGTGGATTGAATGCCCTTGGGGCTGGAGATACTTGCTTCAACCAATTAAGATTCCAGGTGGCCTTTAGGCCTGACCTCAAATCCCCAAGGGTTTTCCCTGAGTGTTTGATTAACTCCGGGAACCAGTACAGCTCTGCCACTCCAGAAACTGCCAAGCTGATGACCAGAATAAGGCAAATGCCAATCCGGTAACCGGCCATGCCCTGGACCTGCCCCACTGAGAGCCAGCTGCTGGTGGCGAGCAAATGAGGCACTGTGCTTTAAGAGTCTCCCAGGAATTTTATACATCAGACAAAGGTCTAATTACTAGAATTTATAAAGAACTCAAGAAAAAAACTCCCCCAAAACCAAACAACCCAATACACAAATGGGCAAAAGAACTGAGTAGACAGTTCTCAAATGAAGAGGTCCATAAAGCCATGAAACACATGAAAAAGTGCTCAACATACCAGCCATTAGGGAAATGCAAATCAAAACAACTCTGAGATTTCACCTTACACCAGTAAGAATGGCCAAGATCAATAAAACAAACAACAAATGCTGGCGAGGTTGCGGGAAAAAGGGAACAGTCTTACATTGTTGGTGGAGCTGTAAATTGGTGCAACTACTGTGGAAATCAATATGGAGGTACCTCAAAAAACTAAAAATAGATCTACCATATGACCCAGCTATACCACTATTGGGAATTTGCCCAAAGGGAGATGGGTCAGCATACCACAGAGGCACCTGCATCTCCATGTTCAATGCAGCGCTTTTCACAATAGCAAGGATATGGAATCAACCAAAGTGCCCTTCAACAGAAGAATGGATAAAAAAACTATGGCATATATACACAATGGAATACTACTCAGCAATCAAGAAAAATGAAATAAGGTCATTCGCAGCAAAATGGATGGAATCAGAGAAAATTATTTTGAGTGAACGGACATGAGCTCAGAAAGAGAAACAACACATGTTCTCACTCATATGAGGGAGCTGATTCAAAATTACAAGAAGGAAAAATCCTACTCAAAGGTCAGATCACATTAAAAGGGGGGGAGAGAAGATAAGAATGAGGTCAATATAAATGGACTAGAAATCGCATGTAATTGTTCTAACAAGATAGAAACAAAGACCACTACAGGGAAAGTTTCTATCTTAAACAGAACTGGAACTCAAGGACATATAGAAAAAAACTACTAAGTAAAAGATAGAGAAGACTTAGATGGGAAACTTAGATGGGAAGGGTGGGAGGGGGTGAAGCATAGGGGAGGGTTAGGGGTTACCTATATGAATAATGTTTATCAAAATGCATATATGGAAATGTCACAATGAAAAGCATGTCAAAATGAAACACATTAAGATGTACATTAAAAATTTCTAATAAAAAAAAAAGGGTCTCCCAGGACATTCTAGGGCTGGAGAAAGGAGGTTGTCATCTGAATTGTACGCTGAGGGATGTTCTTGACACTGTGTTCAGCACCGTGCTTTGGAAAAGGACAAAAGACAGGTGGCTGAGGGTACAGCCTTCTTACCCTGGAATGAAACAAATTCTGAGCGGACATCAATGTATTTTAGAGATGGAAAAACCTCACCACCATGAAGATTGAAGTCCGCTGAGTCCAAGGCTCTCTGGAGAGCATGAAATTTGAAATCTGGAGGCCAATGGCCAGATACCTAACCTTCCTCTGAGTTCTCTGGACTCTCTTGATTCTCAGGCTGAGCCTCAGACTTTAATGCAGCTGGACGTTATTATCTTAGTTTACCACAGAAAAGGCTGTGCTAGAATAAGATTGAATGTTATGCTTCTCACCTTTACAGAGGGTCGATAGGAGAAACATTTGAGGAGTGTTTCTCTGCCTTTGTGAAGCACGGTGGAAGACTGTCCATTATGTTACTTGGTGTCCTCACGTAGCCCTGACACAATAAATCCTCCCTCCACACAGTGCCAGGGAAAGTCTGTCTCCTCCAACTTGTCTCTTCAAAGGCTGTCGACTGGATAACACAATGTGAATGCCTTTTCTTTTTGTCTTAGTTTCTAATGAACTCAGCACTAAATGCAACGCTCAGCTTTGGTGACTGATTATTGCAATAACCATTAATGATTATTCAGTCCTCATCACTGCCAGCACCTGTCTTTCTCTATTTTCTTTTTATCTGCTTTTATCTTTTAATGTTCATTTTGGAGACAGTGAGTTTTGCAGACTGCTCACCCATTTAATTAAAGAAGCAATAATTGTTGTTGTTGTTGTTAGGTGCCATCTAGTCAAGTCCAACTCATAGAGACTCTATGTACAACAGAAGAAACACTCCCCTACACTGTACCATGCCTGGCACTATGTCAGTGCTTCTCTGGTATTAGGAGAAATAATAGATAGTTATTAAATAGAGATAGATCAACGCTAGGTCAGTAGGTAGGTAGAGCAAGTTAGCTATGGGTAAACAGGTGGAGAGATAATGTGTAGACAAACAAACCTTTTATTCATGCAGTTAGCCCCAAATCGAATCAAGAGTGCACAGTCAGCCCTATCATTGGCTCAATATTTCCATTCAATTTAATTTCACCAAAATACATTAAATTTCTATAACTAGAACACAAATTTCTCCAGGATATAGTCCATGTTTATTCACATTTATAAGCAGCACAATGCTGCCACAGAGTAGGTTCTTACAAAATGCTTGAGGCACATTAAATTCGATTGTACTAGAAACTTACTTGCCAGGTGCAACACATAGCTCTGAGAGCCCACCATATCCTTGGGGAGGTATAACTCCCAGACCTGAATAGCTAAAAATGGCCATATAATCAATACATCCTTCCTAGACCATTCAGGCTGATCTCCTCAGCCCCTGCTCATTCCTACTGTCTTTCTCCTACTGTCCCCCACCCACAATGCCCACCCTCTTCTCATTCCATTAACCAGCTCCCACCAGCCTGTAAGATTTAAATCAAGCCTCCCCACCATAAAACTTGCTTCCAATTCCAGCCAGCCCACATCGATTTCTGCTTCCCTCATCATCTGCTGCACACAAAGCTTCTCTGGGGTCTCCAACTGCCTGTGACTCGCCCACCCAACATCCCACAGGCACCACAATTTCAGCCTGTGTGAAGTGGACCCATCCCCGCTGCTGTGTAATCCAAGTCAGAATGACTTCAGGTCCTGTGACAAAATGACCTGGAGTTAGATCCTTACTGAACCACTGGATGGACATCAGCCACTTGTTAGGGTTCAAAGGAGCAGAGCCACCAAGAGATACAGACAGATGGACAGGTGCGTGGACAGATGGACAGGTAGATAGAGACATGCATATGTGTGTATGTGTATATACATGTACATACACACAAATCACAGATATATACATATAGATTTATAGATATAGATCTAAAAAGGATAATTTTTTTAGCAAGAATTCAGCTTTACCCAATTGTAGGAGCTGGCCACTGTACAGATCTGGTGTCTTATGTCTTGTGCCTGAGGCTGGAGCTTGAAGTGTGTAGGGCAGGCAGCTGATCAGGGAAGACGGAGATAGGGGGCAGCTGGAACCCACAAGAAAGAGCTAGAACCCATGTTGTTGTTGTTAGATGCTGTCGAGTCAGTATCCGACTCATAGCGACCCTCATAGGGTTTTCAATGGCTGACTGTTTCAGGATTGCCTTGGGAGTGGATTGCCAGGTCCTTCTCCCAGAACCCATGAGGATGGGCTAAACTCCAGGTTATTTCTTGATGCCTCTGATGCTAGCAATCTGAGTGTTCTGCACAAGCTAGAGACTTGTCCAGATCTACTATGTAGGGGTCAGAAAAACTTAAGAAGGGGCCAGAGGAAGGCAAGGCAGGTCTGCTCGCTGCCTCATGCCAATAAGCTGAACTAACAGAGTAGCACTCACATGTGTGAGCTACAAAGTGGCTCTGACTTGCCAGAGGAAATTTACCTCCTGGCCCACCTTAACTAGAAACACACAAGAGAGGGAATTTTGAGAGATTCCCTTACCCTAACCAGTTGGACTCACTTCAAAGCCACCAAAACCATGTATAATTTTTGCCTTTTGCACAAGGGACTTAACTTTCTAGAGCCTCAGTTTTCTCATTTGTAAAATGGTTGTTGTTGTTGTTGTTAGGTGCCGTCAAGTCGGTATCCAACTCATAGCGACCCTCTGTACAACAGGGGAAACACTATTGTCAGTGCTTTTCTGCTGTTCATAGGGTTTTCAATGGCAGATTGATTTTTGGGAGGGGGTTGCCAGGTCCTTCTCCCAAGCCTACAGCTTCTGGTGTTCCCAGGTGGTCTCCCATCCAGGTACTAACCAGGCCCGACCCTGCTTAGCTTCTGAGATCTGACGGGATCGGATGCCACAGGGCTACCGCTGCAGGCTGTAAAATGGTAAAACATAGCAAAACATTCTCGTGAAAATTAAACATAATTATAATTGTTGAGTTCTTAGTACTCATTATGTACTCAGCATATACTGAGTGCTCAATAGGTATAATCTATCAGACTAATCTGACCTCTTCTCTTATTCTCCTATTTCAATTGGCAACCTTAAAATCTGTCTCTTCATCCAAGATGACAACTTTGGGGTCAGCCTTGAACTCTAACTCCTCCATCTTTCACATCCAGGCAATTATAAGTTCCTGCCAATAATCCTGGAAGTTTAATCTCAAATCAGTCTCCCCCCTTCCATCCTTACTGCCATGCATACCACCTAATTGTTGTTGCTAGGTACTGGCAAGTCGGATCTGACTTATAGCAACCTTATGTACAACAGAACAAAACACTTCCCAACACTGTGCCATGCCCAGCACCATTGTCAGTGCTTCTCTGCTATTTATAGGGTTTTTGATGTCGAATTGTTTAGGGAGTGGGCTGCCAGGTTCTTCTCCCAAGCCACAACTCTCAGTATTCCTAGGCAGTTTCCTATCCAAGTACTAACCAGGTCCCACCCTGCTCAACTTCCAAGATCTGATGGGATCGGCCACCAGGGGGCTATGACCACCTCATAGCATACCACAAAAACTTAACTTCTGTCTTGTTCCTCCAATTATATGTGATCCTACATGAGATCATAGTGTTCATAGCTGTCCTAATGAACAGCAAAAAAAGGCAAATGTAAAATGTCACTCCCAAGTTAGCAAATGGCTCCTCTGCCCTTCCAAAGCCCTCGTCCCCTAGGGGCTCTGCATGACCTACACTCCATCCCTTGTCCAGAACTAAACTGACCATGGTCCTCAGCTCATGTCACAATCTCAGCATTGGCCTATATATGACTCATTTCTATTTTCACTTATTTTTAATAAAAATTTGCCACCCATATAAGAAATAACACTGACAATGGTGTGCCTATATGCTCCTTGTCCTTGTATCTTCTTGCCTCCCTACCCCAGGTGACCAGCCCTGAGGCCACTTGGAAAACATGACTCCAAGGTCTTCAGCTGAAAGGGCTTGCTAAGCCGGCCTGCCCACTCTCCTTCCCACCTCATGAGGTTTGAGGAATAGTCCCCCAGAGGGGGAGACTGGGGTTGAGAAAGATACACACATATCCAGAATTGCTACCTGATTCCACTCAGTGTGAAGAGAGAAGAAGGCAGTCAAAGCCCTGCTGCTTCTAGCCTTTCACCTACCTAGCTGCACTCAATAAGAAGTGCAGATCATGGGTGTTAGCATTAGTCGGGTAACACATTCTTCCATGGGGCAGAACGAGACACCAGGACTATTACTCAGAGCAGGGGTCTTCAACCATGTGGAGTGGTCTAGCTATGACCATTGGACAGGTCAACCCTCTGCCTCTCCATGCTAGCTTACGTGTGAATGGACTTTTGGGAGGAGAAGGCCCAAAGCTTTCACTAGAGTTTTAATCTTCATTAAATTCAATACTCAAATATATTGCACAGCCACCTGACATGGAAACATGACTGACTGGAAAGGTGGTTACTCCCTAACATTTGCCCAAGAGGGAGGGATAGAAGATGAAAGGCCAGAGAGCCCAGCTCTGCCTCTCAATCCTGCAGAAGACTGGACAAGTTGTGTGGCTGACAGCCAGCGTCTTGGGAGTCCACCCAGTGCCTTTGTGTGCCCTGCTAGTGTGTGCAACTCTGCAGAATTATAGGCTAGTTTACAGCCTCCATTGCCTCCTCAGCTTGCCACCCTGTGTAGTGATATCCTGTGACTCTGTATATAGTCATCCTGAGAAGATCTAGTTCCATTTCTAACCTTACCTAAGAGAAGACACTTCTTTTCCAGGACATAGTTTCAGCCAGGCCCTCCCCTTCTTTCTTAATTACTGCCATGTCCTGCCATGGGGCACTACTGCACTATTATTTTCTAAAATAGATAACTCCTCCAGTTTGCCTATTTGTGCCACTGATCCTCGGGAGGAGAAAGTATTATCTTATAGGCTTCTATCCCTTACCCCAAAGTGCTTGGCACACCAGGAGTCTTGAGGACCTGTGTGTTGAGTGATTATGTGGCCCTCTGCCTGGGTCTCCACACCTTCAACCAGACATGACACATGCACGACGCATGTGCGTTCCTCCAGAGCAGACTACCAGCGTGTTCTTCCCAGCAGCTTCCCGTGTAACTGGACAGCCTCAGGCAGCCCTTCTCTCTCCCTGCAGACCCCAAGCTTTCCTCACGTACAAAATGATCACACAGTGAGCGGAGAGACCACAGCTGAAAGGGTGATGGAGGAGGCATGTTTTACATAAGGAGACATGAGGAGGGAAAGGGTTAAAGCAACCCACCAGTGCCTGGGAGATAGTTCTTGTCAAAATTCTTTTTGTGTTGCTGTAAAACACCTGATGCTGGGTAATGTATAAATAAAAGAGGTTTATTTGGTTACAATTCTGGTGGCGGGAAAGTCCAAGCAGCCCGACACCAGCCTCTAGCAAGGGCCTCTCTTTGGCTGCAAGAAAATATTGATGAGAAACAGAGGGGAGCAGGAATGGACAAAAGAGACCAAACACATGCGGTGGCCTTGCTTTTTAACAACCTGCTCTCACAGTTGCTCACCCAGCCCCAGAAGACTTAACCCACTCCCAAGAGAGGAGCATTACTCCCTTCTGAAGGTGGGTCCCCATGGCCCAATTATCCCTTAAAGACCTCATCACTTCAATACCATTACATAGGAGAATTAAGCCTTATAATGAGTTTTTGGCTAGATGAATCCACATACCATAGCTGTTCTAGAAGGGGCAAACTTCAGCATTCTTACATTGAGCAGTAGCCCACAGGCACTCCTTAACTTTGCTCTCAAGGCTCTTTTCTTTCCTTTCCTTTCCTTTCCTTTCCTTTCCTTTCCTTTCCTTTCCTTTCCTTTTCTTTCTCTCCCCTTCTCTCTTTTCTTTTCTTTTTGGTGGGGGGTGCTGGGAGTTTGAATCCAGAGCTTCAAACATACTCTGCCAGTGCTCTCCCACTTGACTGCACCCTCAGCCATTTTTAATTTTTTTATTTGGAAACAGGGTCTTGCTAAGCCACAGGCTGCCTCTGGCCTTGAACTTGCTATCCTCCTGCCTCAGCCTCCTGAGTCACTGGGATTAAAGGCATGTGTCACTGCATCTGGGTTTGCTCTGGGGACTTTGAATACTCAACATGCTGGGAATAGTGCTTGATGCTATGGATCACTAACGTGTCAACCAAGCATTACAGCAAGATGCAATGTGGTACCTGAGAGAATTCCTTCCTGAGTTGGCCTGGATTCCTGCAATGCCTGGGAATCTCTGTGAAATGCTCTGTTCCCACAAGAAGACAACCATAAAGGGATTTCACACATATTTCTCCAGAAAGCAAATGTGTGGGATTTTTTTTTTTTTTTTTTTTTTTTTTTTTTTTTTTTTTTTTTTTTTTTTTTTTTTTTTTCCTAGCAGATTGAGGATATGGTGGCTTCTGAGCATATTCAGACCAGATCCTTTCTACCTACACACTCATCACCTGGGGGAGGTGAGCAGTGCCATGCTGGGCCACTCCACGATGGAACCCAGGCTGCAGAGAACTGCACCAAGAGCTCCTGATGGCTCCAGGGAAGGCTCCAGCCACAGGCACTGAATGGCTTAGAGCTTCACTTCCTCTTGACTCTCACGTGCCCCTTTTCAACAGGAAGGGGCTCAAGAAGATCTGCCATCATCAAACTGCTCTTTTAGTCTCAGAATCCTGTCATCAGAAGAAGGTCTTTCCGAGAAGGATAAACAAACAGCAAATGACAGAAAACTCTTCTGGTTGAAAGGAGCCATGTGCTATGAAAGAGGCCAAATGTTCACAGAGTTTAGGTCACATTGGCCTGGACAATCTCCAACCCTCCCTTCCTCCTTGATCATCAGATTTACAGATTGTGAAGCTCGTATTTACTATTAAGTCTCACGATCACTAATCTTCCTTATCGCCTGCCAAAAACTCCTCCCTGACCTAAATTCTTTGTTAAATTTGCCAAATGTTGCCAATTTGAATACTGAGATGAGCTCCCTAAAATCAATAGTTTGTTCTATAATAAGTATCTACACAAGGTGTCATACTCCCTACTGAGCTTAAAAACACAAATACCTACAAGGACCAGGCAGATTCAAAACAATGATATAATGGATGACTAAGGCTGGGGGTGTAGCCCAGTGGTGGAGTGCTTGCCCAGTCTTGGCAAGGCCCTGGGTTCCCTCCCCAGCCTCACTAAACAAATAAATAAATACAGAAATACAGAAATAAATGGGTAACTGTGTCCCATCCCTCTGAGGACTCTCAGGGTCAGCAGGTGGGCCTGGGGCCCAGTAGCTGTATATTTCACAAGCTCCCAAAGAGACTATACTACATGACAAGGTTTGAGAACCCACAGTACTTTAATAAGAATCCACCATGTCACCTTTCTGATCTTCCTCTGACAACATTCCTAATCCTCAATTTTCCCCCAAAGCCCTCTGTTTACCTCTGCCTCAGAACAAATCATGCTGCGCTGTGGTTATTGATCCACTTGTCTCCTTCCTTCCCCCAGGAAACCCAGAATTTCCTGCGGGACAAAAACATGCCATTCGTCTCCATATCCTCAACACCTTAGTCTCTGTTTCAAAAACTGCTAAAGAGTTTGTAACATAGGAATTGAAACCAAAAGCAGTTAGCACTGGTGGTGTAGCTCAGTGGTAAACGCTTACCCAGCATCCCAACCTGTGCAGGACATCACATTTCATCCCCAGGACCCCCCTCCCTCTCAAAAAGGCATAAAGAGGTTTAAAGAACAGTATCAAATCAAGGGTAATTCATGAACAGTATGTGATTAATTACTAATAAAAATTAAAATAATAATGAACATTTATGGATAGGTGTAAATTTTAAGTAAGTTTGCCCAAGGTCACAGAGCTAGCATGTAACAGACTCTGAATTTGAGCTCAGGTATCTAGAGTTCTTGTTTTTTTATTTTTATTTATTTATTTATTTGCAGTATTGGGGGGTTGAACCCAGGGCCTCAGGCATACTGGACAAGTGCTCTATCACTGAGCTACACTCCCAGCCTTTATTGGCATTTTTTTATTTTGAGGCAGGGTCTAAGTTGCACAGGCTGCTTCTTGTCTTAAATTCATGATCTTCCTGCCTCAGGCTCCCAAGCAGCTGGGATTCCAGGTGTGCCCACAGAGCCCGGCTGGCTGAAGTTCTTAAGGAGCCCTTCTCTCTAAGCTGAAGATAGTAATGCCTTTGGAGATTAGCGAGAGGGATTAGGATTAGGGAGGGAGAGACTGGAGCTGCATGTGGAAGGACAAATTCAATAGAGGGAGCAGAAGTGAGGAGGAAAGAATTGTTGTTAGGTGCTGTGGAGTTGGGTCAGACTCATAGCAACCCTCATATGGCTGTCAATGGCTGATTGTTTCGCTATTGCTTCGAGAGGGGATTGCCACGTCTTTCTCCTGTTTTTGCAGTGCTGGGGATTGAACCTGGGTCCTCAGAGAGCACAAAGCAGCACTCTACCAACTGAGCTAAATGCCAGCCCTTTGGGAAAGAATTGGCCTTGCCCAAAGAGAGGTCTGACTTTGTTCCTGCTGCTGGGAGATAATGTCTAAACTCTTGGAATTTCCCAAGTGAAAGGATCATCTTTCTTACTAGTGGTGGGAGACAAGGCAAGTTTATGCTAATGAGGTGACTAAGATGGGCTCCTAGGTCACAGGATCCAGCCTAACCTCTGAGAGGAGGGAGGCTGGACACTGAGTTCAACCCCATGGGCAAATGATTAATCCGTCATGCCTAGGTAAAGAAGCTCCAATAAAATCTCTGGGCAGCCAGGATCATGTGAGCTTTCCAGGCTATGGAATTTCGTGGGTACTGCCACAGGGATGCTAAAAAGATAATGTATCCTGAGGATCCCCCTAGAATTACCCTGAGTATCTCTCCCTTTGGCTGGTTGATTCTCATCTGTACCATTTCCTTGTCTTGAGCTATAGCTGAGACTAGAATAGGCTTCAGTGAGCATGGTGAGTCTTTTGAGTAAACTAGACCTGACAGTGTGGGGGGCGGGAGTGAACCCCTGAACTTGCACTTGATAGCAAATGAGTGGCCTTCAGTGGACTCTTCCTTCTGCATTTGTAAGTTGGATCCTTGCAGTTGGGGCCAGAGGTCTTAGGCAGACTCCATAGCCTAACAAACAGTGTCCCTAACCTTGTATTTTGGCAAAGCCCAGGTAGGAGGCACAAGGAGAACCATTGGAACCCTGCCGAGGTCTTCCAGAGAGAAGGAGGCTGCCTCACCTAGCCAGTTGGTGCACATAAAACTACTGAGAATGTTTGTGAGGCCATAAACACCCAGCCTTCACATGTCTCCCTTGCTAGTCAGTGACTGGTCCATGACTGAACTAAGGAAGAGCATCTGTAACCAGGGCTCCTGAACTCTTCTCTAGTGCTCACCTCTCTGCTGCATCTGTCAGCACCAATAGCAGGAATACACAGGAAAAGTTCTCCATCCACTGGAAGTGGCTTCTTTAACCTTCTGTTTTCTGTCCCTCGCTGAAGCTCAGATCTTTTCCAAGTTTCATAAACACACAGCATCTTCAGGACCTCACTGAGGACAGCTAAATAAAAGCAGACACAACTCCTTTCCTCCAGTGACTTTCCATCAAACCAAAAAAGCCCACATCACGCACACCCATCACCCTTGGAATCATGCTGGCAAAGCAAATATCTTGCAGAAACCTGGTGCCATGCTGCCTACTGCTGACTATTTGGGTGCAGGGACACTACAAAATGGACTCTATTTTCCTCTCCAGACTCCAGTCCTGCAAGGAAGACTGCTGGCAGGAGGAGGGTCTGGCAAGGCAGCCAGGCCACCACAACTGTCTTTTGGAAATGATTCCTGGCATGGGGCGAGGGCGGAGGTTGCAAACTGGCAGTTTGCGCTGCAATCCTGTCCAAGGAGTCTTCATCATCAGAGATACGATGTCTGGGATTTGCTTCAAAATCACTCAGGGTGGGATGGGAAGGTGGGGGTATAGATGAGTAGACATAAGTGCTTGTTAATTGCTGCCACTGGGTCCATAGAAGTGTACATGATGATTTTTTGTATGTTTTTATTGGAACTGTTCCATAATAGAAAGATCACAAAGGCAGGCAGCATGGTGGTGCACAGCTGTAATCCCAGTGGCTCAGGAGGTTGGGGCAGGAGGATGGCAAATTCAAAGCCAGAAGCAGCCTGTACAACTTAGCAAGACTCTAAGGCAGGGTTGGGGATGCAGCACAGTGGTAGAACACTTGCCTAGTATGTGCAAGGCCCTGGGTTCAACACCCTCAGTACTGGGAAAAAAAAAAAAAGCTTATACTTTTTACTTAGTAACTATGTAAGCATTTGACATAGGCAGCCTGAGGCTGCTTTCCTTAGAAGGTCTATTAAAGGGAGGCCCCAGGTTGGCATCTGGGAACTTTGCTCATAAACAGTCCCTGACCTGGATATAGAACATTCCCTAGCTGATAAGAGTAGATCATAGTACCTGGGCTGTGCAAATAATATGAATGATGTGGGACACCTGCTTTCCTTCTGGGCAGAGTCTGGAATTTTAATATGCGCTAGGCAGAGGATGCAACCTGAGCAGAAAGCTTGGGCAAATAGTTCGTAATGGACTCCCCCATGCAGAAACATCACACACATGTTGCTGCATTTTTGTTCCTTGGGAAACAGGGGGCTCTATGAGAGCCTTCAAGGGAGAGGGAGTGCACAAAGGAACCCAACTCTACCCTGTCTTTCTCCTTGTGATCTGTCTGTGCATCCTTACCACCTGATTGTGGTGGAACCTCCCTATGAATACTTCTAGGTGCTGACTCTGGGGGTCCTTCCAGTGACTCTGCAAACATGAGAGGGGTCTTGTCAAACCACAACATAGTAATGAACATTATAAAATGAGAATATTTTATATAATTTCCAATTTCTCTTGAAAAGGTCACCCACCCTAGGTCTTTACCTGGAGTAAAACATGGCATCTCCAGTTAACAACTCCTACTAGCTGACTTCAGTTGTCTCCAGTGCCATGCCCGCCCCTGCAGACATGGGAGCTTTAGATCCTTGAACAGGAAAGAAGGGTCTCACTAGGTGCTTCAGGAAACCCAGGTTAAGTCCAATAGATTCAGTAAACATTTACAAAAAATGTAGCTTCCCAGGCCTTATGCTAACAATATTAGCAATAGTAAGAATACTTAGCATTACTTGCTTTTGCCAGGCTTTACCTACATCACTCCTAATCATGATGATATGTGCAAGGTAGACATTAGAATTGTCATTTCCCAAGTCCCTCATTCTGTGGTTACTGGGTATTTCTACCAGGTGCAGGCAAATTCCTAGGCAGTGGAAACATATGGACAAATAAGACAGAGCAAAGACAAGATGGCTTTGCAATTTTATCAGCAAAGATAAATAGCAAAGTAATCAGCAAGTGAATCAATATGACATCATGTGTTTCAAGCAATGACAAGTACAGTGAAGCGAAGTCAAGCCATTGGAGGGGCCAGAAAGAGAGGCCCCTGAGGCTATGTGGCAGGGTGGGGAAGGACCTCTTTGAGGAGATAAGAGTTGACCTGAATGAGGTAACAGAGGGAGCCGGGCAAAGGCAGAGAGGAACAGTTTTCCTGGATGGGAAAGTTCGTGTACAAAAGTCTTGATGCAGAAGTGAGTTTGGCTACTCTGCATTGTTAGTTTGGTGAGCAACAGTTCAAAGAGGTCAGCAGCAGCCAGATCATGAGAATCCTGTAATCATATGTGGCTTTTTGGATGTTGTCCTGGATAAGGTGGGGAAATAGTAGAGGATTTTGAGCAGGAAGTACAGGTAGAAACAAGGCTCAGAGATAGGGTACAACAGTGCCCATAAGTTGCAGAGTCAGAATTCAATATCATGTCTGTGGTGCAAAGAGATCCCATGGTCCACACCTTTTCAGAGGCCTAACATGGGATGTGTCTCTTCTCATAAAAGAATTCCCAACTACATTTTTCATTTCCCTTTACTCTGAAGCCACCCTCAAAATATCACAGTGCATGGAAACTTGCTAGTCTGAGAAGGGGACATCTATTATGTTCAGCTTTTTGGCCAGGATCAAATGTAGATGGATGTTCCTTATTGTTAGGTTCCATCCAGTTGGTGTCTGACTTACAGCAACCCTATGTACAACAGACGAAATACTATCGTGAGTGCCTCTCTGCTATTCGTAGGGTTTTCAATTGCTGATTGTTGTTTGGGAGTGGATTGCCTGGCCTTTCTCTCAAGGATATTTCTTAATGATGGCTAAAAATTCATAACACAGCTACATGCACCACATGAACTCATTCACAACAGCGAGTACAGTTTTGTCAGCTAAATCAGCTGCAAACCACAGATGTGCTTGCATCTAAAAGAAAGCCTTAGGAAGAAAAAAAAAAAAGAATCTTATAATACAAATCATAGGAAATAACTCTTCCTCCTTCCTTCAGAATTACAGTTTCTGTACTTTGGGTATGCTTAAAGCACTGGATATCTGAATCATTACTGTTAAAATCATTGCAATATATCACCATTATTAAGATTATGTCTTGGATAGGCATAAGGTTAACATAGGAGTGACTCCCCCCTTAAAGTGGAGAAGGGTCTACAATGCCAAATGGAACTGGCCCAACAAATCTTGAAATTTTACACAATCTCTATAGAATTTCAATTCTCTCCTTGCTGTCATATTAAAACACACCCCCAGGGACAGTGGGGCACTGGATTGTTTTAGTCCTATATCTGAATTTTATTTGGCCAAACAGAACCAGCCTTGAATTCCCCAGAGGACTCCCACAGGAAGCAAATGTAGGTGTGTTCTGAGCCTGCTGATGATCAAAGAGAGAAACTAACTTTTGTGCCAGCAACTCTCTTGATTATTCAGGGACGGATGATCCAATTTGTGGATTAGCTGGGCCTCTTGGCCTTTCCTGATTTCACTGATCATTAGCCCATGGCCCCCTCGGGCCAGGAAGATAAAAGGAGCCAGGCAAAGCAGTCCAGTGGCTTCTTGGCCAGGGTGGTAAAAGGGGCAGGGCTAGAGGCAGTTGCTTACAGTGGGGAAAATGAGGTTTGAGGATTATCCGGATTTCAATGAGCTGCCTTCTCCATAGATCCCTAGCCCCCCCACCAGAGCCCCTAACACTGGGTAATGGGCAGTTTGCCTTGGATGGAGTGGGCTATTGAAACAGCCCAGTGGGTTTCAAATGTGATATTTCAAGAGCCTGGGGGGGGGGGGCGGGGGCAGAGATGTGAAGCTGCCCTTTACAGGGTGGGTGAGCCTGGGAGCGTCAAGCTCCTGCCCTTCTGTGACCAGGCAGCCATGGGGCAGGGGGGCGTGGGCTTTGACACACCCCTGCATCCTGGACCAGCTGCACTTGCTTTAAGCCCTAGAAAGGGGACAGGCCATCCTCTGGCACAGCACTTTCTGTGATTACAAAAGCTGCAAAGGAGAGGGGTGGGGAGGAAGGAAATAAGGAGTGGGGATGGCGGTGGGGGGGTATGGGGGATCTACAGTTCCACCCCAGTGGGGTTCAATTCCAAAAGACGGCCCTACAACTGTCCTTTAGGGTGACTGGATCAGACTAAGGGAAAAGTACCACGGAGACCATAAATCCAGTCCCTCAATAAAGCCAAGCCACCAGGAAATGGGGCTGGAGGGACCTCAGCAGAGGCAAAGAGGCAGGTCCTCCCAGGCGACTTCAGCCCCTTGTGCACCAGATTTTTGATCAAGTTTATATTGAGGCCTCGGCTGCCACACAGGAAGAGTCAGGATAAGAAGAGTACAAATTTCTTCAGACTGATGAGAGAAAGAACTAAGACAGCACCCGGTCCAGCAGGGGCAGGGGAATGCACTGGAGGATGGTGGAGCACAGAAGGAGCGGTGAGCCTCAGCCATGCACCCACCACCAGCACTGCATCCCCAGCACCACCTCCCATGCCTGTTCCTGTCCTCTCTGACACGAAGCCATCATTGCTCATTCATGCACGTTCCTAGCCTTCACAATCTATGGACAAGGAGTCAGGGCAAAGGGATTTTGAGCCCTAAGTCCTGGGTGACACTGGTTTGGCCCTTGATGTTCAAAGGTCACACCTCTTTTCTTAAACTGTTTTGTTTTCTTTAAATGAGAACAAAAGTCCCTCCTCTAACCACAGAGAGTTGAACAGTATTAGCTGAGAAATGAAAAGTTCCATAAATGAAGGATGAAGTGGAGGAGGTAGGTCTATTATTTCTCTAATTACTCAAAAGGACTTCTTAATTTTCAAAGTTTTTAGCATTCTACAGGCCCTACTTTGTCTAGACATGAGCCTAGCAAAAAGATGCCATAGTTTTGAGAACACAGGTGAGAGGGGAAGCCCAGAGGCCCTCTCCATCCCACGAGTGATAAGGCACAGTCTGTCCTTATTGATCCTCACTTATCTATCAACTCCAGGGAGACTGGCTCACTTGTAGATGTCGAAGTGTAGAGGTTAATACAACCTCTTCCCTACCCAGAGGCAGAAGGATCAAGAACTGCAGCTCTCAAAGATTTTGGTCTCAGAATCCCTTTACACTCTTGTCTATTTATATTATCACATCAGAAATTAAAACAATTTTAGAACACAACAACACACAAGTGTATAGTTTAGCAATCATCATAGAGATTTTATTCTCACAGGTCCCAGATCCTCTGGAAAATTCTCCTGGACCCTCATGGGAAATGAGAGCAAAAAAGGAACCAAATCTTAGTATAGTCATCCCACTGTATTTGAGAAGATTGGTCCAGGACCCCCATGGACACCACAACATGCAGGTGCTCAAGTCCCGTATATGAAAGGATATAGTATTTGCCTATAACATGTGCACATCTCACATCTTAAATCATCTCTGTTGTTGTTGTTGTTAGGGGCCATCAAGTCAGTGTCTGACTCATAGCGACCCTATGTACAACAGGTGAAACACTATTGTCAGTGCTTCTCTGCCATTCATAGGGTTTTCAATGGCAAATTGATTTTTGGGAGTGAGTTGCAGGGTCCTTCTCCCAATCCTACAGTATCTGGTGTTCCCAGGTGGTCTCCCATCCAAGTACTAACCGGGCCTGACCCTACTTAGCTTCTGAGATCTGATGGGATCAGATGCCACAGTGCTACAGCTGCAGGCAAATCATCTCTAGCTATAATACAATGCAAATGCTGTCTAAGTGTTATTATGCTGTATTGCTTTAGGATTAATACAAGAAAAAAAGACCTGTACATGTTCAGTGCAGGTGCAATATTTTTCTGAATATTTTCAAACCTGAACTGGTTAAATCTACAATGCAGAATAGGCAGGCACAGAGGGCCAGTTGTAGTGGAAATGAGTAGGAAGACCACCTCAGTGGGAGAGGTAACATCAGGGAGAGTGCAGACATAGGAAAATGCAAGTTGCACTGAAGTATAAGGTAAAACCCCCATAAAACCCCCAAGAGATGGCTGCCCCAATCTCGAAGCTATAGCACTATATGTAGCTTCTAGTCCAGTTACAGTGATTCAGTGGTCTTGGCATCCCTACTCATTACCATCATCTACAAATACCTGCTGGACATGGGCAAGAAACAAGGAACTCCAGGGGACATCGGCTAGTCTTTTTTTTTTCGTGGTCCACCCTCACATCAACTTTCCCTTGTGGGAAACATCATTTTCTTGCACTCTGAGTAGCATAAGTGGAGTTGATCCAGGATTAGTACGTGATTTAGGTCTGGCCAATCAAACCATTGCTTCCTTCTGCCCATAGTAATTGGATCAAGGGCAGATATAGGCCCCAAGCAAGGCCACTGAGTGCTTCCCCAGGCCTTCAGCTAGTTTTATAGGGAGCCCAAGGGAGAAGACCACCTAGCATGACAAGGCCAAAGAGTGCCAGCTTTCCCAGCACAGGCTCCAGATACAAGGGTGAACAAGCTTCTAGATGATCTCAGACCCAGAGCCATCTGACTAGCGTTGTAGGAAGAACCTCAAGCAAGAACTGAGCCCACTGTAAACTCACATTCAAAAGCAGAATAAATGAATGTTGCATTAAGCTACTGTTATGGGGTGGCTTATTACACAGCCAGAACTGAATCTGTTTGGCTTACCTGTTAATTCCAGGGCTAAAATATCAGTAATTGAATCCAAACCCCAAACAAGGAAGCCTTTAGACAAAGAACATATTCCCCAACTGTCTTCACTTTAAACTTGCTTCTGGTAACTGTCACTTCCCTAAGTATCTGCCATAGGCCAGCCATCCTGTCAGACACTTCAATGCCATATCTTAAGTCTAAACAGAGACACATGATGACACTTATTGACAGATAAGGCAACTTGAGGTGCTGTGGTCTGATTTGAATCTTAGTGGCTGTAAGACCACAAGCCAGGGGATGGAACCCTCTGTATATACCAATATCCTCATCCCTGAGAGAGGGCTAGAGAGAGCTCATCACATAAACTTGAAATGAGAATGAATCCAAACTTTCCAGGCTATCATGGGATCAGAATGAGCATCCCATGAATTTCAGTAAGCTTCTTTAGATATAGGACATAGCCCACTCATGGATGTGTTAGTGGCTCAGTTGATTTCTTCAGGTGTGATTGCAAAATCCTTATGCAACAAAACATTATTCAAATTTCTTCAGGGCCACAAATGGTGGAATGTTAACTATGCTTTGGGTGCATTATAAACATTTGTTGACAACTTGTCCGCTTGAAATCTGAGGACTTCTACTTCACATGAGAAGGCCATGCAGGGCCACTGTGGTCAACAATTTCTTTTGCTGATATAGATGTTAGAAGCATATATGAAATGCTGGCCAGAGAGGGGCATAGTTGTCAACTTTTGTACAACTTCCACAGGCCTTATAGAGCTGGAGTTGAGAGACTTGGATTCAAATCCTGCATCAATCATCAATGCACTAGAGGCATTCAGTGAAGCCCAACTGTGGTAAGCCTTAGCTTCCTTCTCTATAAAGTGTAACCTCATCTACAAGGCTGTGATGACTCAGTGAGACAATTAATTCCAGGCATGTGTGGACATTGGCAGGTACTCTGTAAACAGAAATTATTATCATTAGCTGTATATTTGAGGGCAAAAATACCTGGCTTATACATTTTGCGTGGTAGTTTTGTCAGTCAAGTGAGACTGGATGGGATGATGCTTTCAAAATACTAATAGAGTTCAATGCAAATAAAGTTATTAAGAATCAGACTAAAGTCTAAATCTCCTGAAATAAATATCTGTTCTATTTGGTCATGCAAAGCAGAACACAGACTACAGGAAGCAACTGTTGTGGAAATCAAGATGGCTGATTAGAAGCAGTCTCCCTGTAACCCTGCAAATGAAAAATCCCAGGATAATGAAGGAGAAACTGAAACCCCAGGAGATAAACATAGAGAATGCAACAGAGGATACAAAAAAGGTATTAATACAACTGAATTCATGCAGCCAGCCAAAGAGACTTTGGATCAGAAAGAACAAAACAGCATGTGCCCACACACCAGTTCTAATTCTGGCAGGGGAAAGGGAAGATCCATCCTCTCCCCTCATAAGCAACAGATTGTTTTGTCCTCTCTGAGTGATAATGGGGAGAAAGACCTTCAGACCGTACACCAAAAAGACCCCCAAATAAAATAGGAAGAGAAAACCATCCAAATAGATGCAAAACACAATACCTAAGTACAAGAAATATGAAAAAGTAAGAGGATGAGGCTTCTTCAAACAATCATAACTCCTCAATAACTGAAACAAAAGCTTTGAAATACTTGAAATACCAAAAATTAGAAGCCTATTTATAAAAATGGTAAGTGATATCAAAGAAAACACAAATAAGCAGATGAATGAAACGATTAAGTCAATTCAGGTACCTGACAAAAAAGTGTCTAACTCAGAAGAAAGTTTCAGCAGAGCCATTAAGATCTTGAAAAAAATCAGACAAAAATGTTGGGAAAGAAAAACAAAATAAACTAAATAAAAATCACAGTAGAAAGTAATCCCAGCAGAATGAATGAAACAGAAAAAAAGACTATCAGAATGAAAGCAAAACAGAAGAAATACTGCACTCAGACACCAGCACACACCCAAAAAGGAATGTAACTACAACTTCCAAGAATTATAGGACAAAATGAAGAGACATAACTTAAGAATCCATGATGTAGAAGAAGGATCCAAGACTAAAACTAAAGGCATAGAAAATCTAGTCAATGAAATAATAGTGGAAAATTTCTCAAAACTAGAGGAAGAAATAGACATCCAGTCAATTGTGGCATCCAGAAGCCCAACTAGAGGAAGAAATAGACATCAAAACAATAGAAGCATCTAGAACCCCAAATAGACATGACCAGAAAAGATCCTCTCATGTCACATTGCAGTTGGAATGCTAAAACTATGAAGCAAAGAACCAATTTTAAAGACTACAAGAGAAAAACACCACCTTCCATTTTAAGGCAAACCCATCATGAGACCTCTCATTAATAACCCTAAAAGCCAGGAAGATATAGAAGGATATATTTCAAGTCCTGAAAGCAAATAACTTCCAATCAAGTCTACTATATCCACCAAAGTTATCCTGTAAAATAGATGGAAAAATAAAGATCTTCCAAAATAAACACAAACTTAAACAATTCATGACCACCAAACCAGCATTGCAAAAGATACTTAAAGGATCCTATGCACAGAGGAAGAAGAAAGAGATACAAATAGGAGAATGAATAGGAGAGTAAATAGGAGAATGAATAAATCCTATACAAGGAATATATGAACAAATGAACACCAAGAAAGAAGCAAGGATATTTATATTAGTAAACCAGCAAACCCCTAACATGAACAGGGCAGAAAGTGAAGAACAATTAACACTCAAATAAATTAGGAAAAAAAAAACAACAACAAAATTATACAAAACACTAAATTCCTATCAAAAATAACCATAAATCTAAATGGTCTTAATGCTTTACTTAAAAAACATAGATTAGCCAATTGGATTAAGAAGGAAGACCCAAGTATTTTCTGTATTCAGGAGACACACCTCACTCTAAAAGACACACACAAACTGAGCATGAAAGAATGAAAATGATTTACCAAGCATGAGGAAGTGAAAAAAAAATCAGAGGTTGCTCTACTGTTATCTGACAAAGTTAACTTTAGCCCAAAATTAGTCAAAAGAGACAAAGCAGGTCACTGCATACTAATAAAGGGAATAATCAATCAAGAAGATATAACAATTGTAAACATTTATGCTCTGAACACAGGTGCACCTAATTTCATAAAACAAACATTACTGGCCATAAAGAAACAGATAGGTCCAGATATAATAATAATGAGTCATTTCAATACTCCCCTCTCATCAACAGACAGATCATCCAAACAAAAAATTAACAAAGAAATCTTTTAGTTAAACAACACCAAAGACTAACTGGACTTAGCAGATATCATAGAGTATTTCATCTAGCAGATGTAAAATACCCATTCTTCTCAGCCCCACATGGAACTTTTTCTTAAATGGACCACATTTTAGCTCACAAAACTAGCCTCAGCAAATACAAAAAAGTTGAAATCATTTCTTATATTTTATCAGGTCACAATGGAATAAAACTAGAAATCAACAAGGGAAATGGCAAAAAGGTTAAAAATACATGGAAATTAAACAACACACTTAATGGGCCATTGAAGAAACAAGAGATCAAGATTAAAAATTCCTAGAATCAAATGAAAATGAAAACACAAACAATCAGAACCTTTGGGACACAGCAAAAGTTGTTCTATGAGGAAAATTCATAGTGATCAGGGCTTACATAAAAAAATCATATAAAGTTCAAATAAATAACTTCATAATACATCATAAGGCATTAGAAAAACAACTATAAACCAATCCCAAAACCAACAGACTAAAGGAAATAATAAAGATGAAGGAACAATGAAGTAGAAAATATAAGAACAATACAAAGACTCAATGAAACTCAGAGTTGATTCTTTGAAAACAAGACTGACAAACCCTTAGCCAAACTAGCCAAAAGAAAAAGATATAAAATCCAAATTAATAAAATTAGAGATGAAAAATATGTCATTACAACAGGCACCAATGAAGGGCAGAGAATCGTCAGGGATTACTTCAAGAACTTGTAGTCCTCAAAAGAGAAAAATACAGAAGAAATGGATAAATTCCTTTACACATATGACCTACCAATATTAAATCTGGAGGATATAAATAATTTAAACAGACTTATAACAAGTTAAGGCTGGGATTCAACTCAGTTGGAAGAGTGTTACTCTGCATCCTCAGAGGCCTTGAGTTCAATCCTCAGCACCACAAAAATGGGAGAAGGATGTGACAACCCACTCCCAATGCAATCCTGAAATAATTAGTCATTGAAAACCCTATGAATAGCAGACAAGCACTGGTAGAGTGCTGGGCATGGCACAGTGTAGGGTAGGATTTCATTCTGTTGTATATGGAGTCATATGGGTCAGATCCAACTCCATGGCACCTAACAAAAACAATAACAAGGTAAGAAATGGAGGTAGTAATAAACAAAGTTCCAACTTTATTTATTCCAACAAAGTTCCAACAAAGTTCCAACAAAGAAAAGCCATGCCCTGATGGATTCACAATCACATTCTATCAAACCTTTAAAGAAGAATTACTATCTGTCCTTCTTAAACTGTTCCATAAAATACAAAAGGAAGGAATACTCTCAAAGGCATTCTATGAAGCCATTATCACCCTGATACCAAAACCAGATAAGGACACACACACACACACACACACACACACACACACACACCCCTATGGACCAACTTCTCTGATTAATATAGGTGAAAAAATCCTCAATAAAATACTTGGAAACCAAATATGGCAACACATAAAAAGATCATACACAATGATTAAGTGGGTTTCATTCCAAAGATCCAAGGCTGGTTCAACATATGCAAATAAATAAATGTAATACAACATATCAATAAACTCAGAGACAGAAGTCACATGATCACCTCAATAGATGCAGAAAAAGCCTTTGACAAAGTTCAACATCGCTTCAAGACAAAAGTCCTGAAGAAACTGGGAATAGAAGGAACATACCACAGTATCATAAAAGTTATATATTATAAACCTATAGCAAACATTATACTAAATGGGGAAAAGCTGAAAGCATTTCCTCTAAAATCAGGTACAAGACAGGGGTCTCCACTCTTATTCAATATAGTGATTGAAACTATAGTTGGAGCAATAAGACAAGAGAAAGAAATAAAAGGAATAGACATAGGGAATAAAGAAGTCAAACTAGCCCTATTTGCAAATGACATGATCTTATACCTTTAAAGTCCTCTGTAGAGCAGAAGACAGTGGTGCATGCCTATAATCCCAGTGACTCTGGAGGCCAGAGGCAGCCTGCATAACTCAGTGAGACTCTGTCCAAAAATAAAAGGTAAAAATTGGGCTGAGGTTGTGGCTCACTCATAGAGTGCTTTTAAAGAGATTGTAAACCTTAGAAAACCATTAGATCTGATAAGTACCTTCAGCAAAGGGGCAGAATACAAAATCAATATTCAAAAATCAGTAGCATCCCTATATACTAATAATAAATAAGATGAGAAGGAATCAAAACAGCAATCCTATTCACCACTGATTTGGGTCTGACTCATAGCTACCCTAGCCACAACAGAACAAAACACTCCTTGACACTGTGCCAAGAAGCACATGATCTTTTTAATTTTTATGCCCATTATTGCAACAATTATGTCAATCCATCTAGTTGAGGGTCTTTCTTCTTTTCGTTAACCCACCACGCTCCCAAACATGATGTCCTTTTCCAGGGATTGGTTCCTCCTGACAACATGTCCAAAATACATAAGATGCAGTCTAGCCATCCATTATTCCAGGGTGGATCTGTTGATTCTTTTGGTAGTCCATGGTATATTCAAAATTCATCTCCAGCACAATAATTGAAAAGTATCAATTCTTCTCCTGTCTCCCTTATTTAACATCCAGCTTTCACAAGCATATGATGCAACTGAAAATACTGTGGTGTGAGTCAGGTGCATCTTCTTCTTCAATGTGACATCTTTACTTATCAACACTTTGAAAAGGCCTTTTGCAGCGGCTTTTTCTAATGTAATGCATCTTTTGATTTCTTGACTGCTGCTTCCATGGGTGTTGAATGTAGAACCAAGTAAAGCAAAGTCTTGGACAACCTCAATCTTTTCTCCATTTATCATGAAGTTGTATACTGACCCAGTTGTAAGGATTTTTGTTTTCTTGATGTTGAAGTTGCAATCTATACAAAAGGCTGTGTTCTTTGATCTTTATTAGTAAATATTTCAAATACTCTTCAGTTTCTGCAAGCAAAATTGTGTCATCTGCATAATGCAGGTTATTAATGAATCTTCTTCCAATCCTTGTGCCATGTTCTTCTTTATAAAGTCCAGATTCTCAGGTTATTTGCTCAGCATAGAAATTGAAGAGGTACGGTGAAAGGATACAGCCCTGATGCACACCTTTTCTGACTTTAAACCAGGCAGTGTTTCCTTGCTCTATTTGAATGACTACCTCCTGGTCCACGTACAGATTCCTCATCAGTACAATTAAGTTCTCTGGTACCCCCATTCTTTTCAATGTTATCCATAATTTGTTGTGCTCCACAGAGCCAAATTCTTTTGCATAGTCAATAAAACATAAACATCTTTCTGGTATTCTCTGATTTTGGCTAATATCCATGTTACATCTGTTGGCACAAATAAGTTAGCCCCTCCAGGGCTATATCTGTTTATTGAAACATCTCTATTGATATTCCATCAATTCCTAGAGCCTTGTTTCGCCAATTCCTTCGAGGCAGATTCCACTTCTTCCTTCAGCACCATTGGTTTCTGATCATATGCATTCTCTTGAAATGGTTGGTCATCCACCAATTCTTTCTACTATAATGATTGTGTATTCCTCCATTTGCTTTTGATGTTTCCTGTGTCATTTAATATTTTCACTGTAGAATCTTTCATTATTGCCATTCGAGGCTTGAATTTTTCTTCAATTCTTTAAGCTTCAGAAAAACAGAGTGTGTCTTCACTTTTGGTTTTCTATCTCTAACTCTTTGCACATGTCAGTATAATATTTGGTTTTGTCTTCTCAAGCTGCCCTTTGAAATATTCTGTTTGGTTCTTTAACTTCACCACATCTTCTTTTTACTTTAGCAGCTCCACATTCAAGGGCAATTTTCAATGTCTCTTTTTACATGTAATTTGGTCTTTTCTTTTTTTCCAACTTTTTAATAATGCTTTGCTTTCCTCATGAATGATGTCTTTGATGTCATGCCACAACTCATCTGGTCTTTGATTGTTAGTGTCTAATGCATCAAATATGTTCTTCAGAAAATAATTCTAGGAATAAATCTAACTATGGAACCTAAATACCTCTACAATGAAAACTTCAAAATACTGAAGAAAGAAATAAAGGAAGGCACTAGAAGATAGAAATACTTCCCTTGCTCATGGATTGAAAGAAATAATGCTATGAAAGTGGGTATACTACCAAAAGTTACCTACAGATTCAATGTAATCCTCATCAAAATTTCAAAGATATATTTCGCAGAAATAGAAAAAATAATCCTAAAATCCATATGGAAGGACCAAAGACCCTGAAGCAATCCTGAGCAGAAAAAGCAATATAAGAGACATCACAATATCTGGTATCAAATTATATCACAGGGTCATAGTAACAACAACAGCTTGGTACTTACACAAAAACAGGCATGAAGATCAATGGACTAAAAGAGAAGACCCAGAAATAAACCCATGTAGCTACAGCCACCTAATGTTTCACAAAGGTGCCAAAAGCATACATTGGAGAAAAGATAACCTCTTCACCAAATGGTGCTGGATAAACTGCTGGATATCCACATGTAGAAGAGTCAAAGTAGATCCCAATATGTCACACTGTACAAAAATCAGTTCAAAATGGATCAAAAATCTTAATGTAAAACCAGAAACTTGGAAATGACTAGAAGAAAATATAGAGAACACACCTCAACACATAGGAATAGGCAAGTACTTTCTTAAAAGGACTCCAACAGCCCAAGACATAGTACCAAGAATTGACAAATGGGATTACATGAAATTCAATCCTTCTGCAAAGCAAAAGAAACAATCAATACAGTAAAGGGAGAGCCCATGGAATGGGAAAATATTTGCCAGCTATATATCTGCCAGAGGATTAATATGTAGAATATATAAAGAACTCAAAATTTAAATACAAAAAAATCCCATCAATAAATGGGTAACAACTGAACAAGCAGTTATCAAAAGAGGGACTATAAGTGACCAAGAAATATATGAAAAAATGTTCAACATCCTTAGCCTTTAGGGAAACACAAATCAAAACTACACTGAGATTCCATTTCATCCCACTTATAATGGCTAGCATTTAGCAAAACAAACAACTAATGCTGGCAAGGAAAGAATAGAACCCTTTTACACTATTGGGACCATAAACTATTACAGCCATTATGGAAATCAACATGAAGATTCTTTAGAAAACTAAAAATAGAACTATCATATGATCCAGCTACATCACCCCTGGGTATATACTCAAAGGAATCTAAGACATCATATCGTAACAACACGGGCACTTACATGTTCATTGCAGCACTGCTCACAATTGCAAGGGTATGGAATAAGAGCAGATATTCACCAACAGATGAATTTATTTTTAAAATGTGATATATATACATATATAATATATATATGATGGAATATTATTCAGCCTTAAAGAAGCATGAAATTACATCATTTGTAATGGATGATGATGGAAACAGAGATCATCATTTTAAGCAGAATAAGCCAGACTCAGAGAAATACCACATATTTTCACTCATATGCAGAAACTAGATCTACCTTAAAAGGATATACATATAATTATATATATCTAAGATGTGATAATACAAAGGAACTTATCTGGAGTTGGTGAGGTGATTAGTTGAGGACTAATGAGAGAGGAACAAGTACAAAATACATGATGCCACTGTATGAAAATTGTATAATGAACCTCATTATACTACATGCAATTTTAAAGTAATAATAATAAAGAAACTGTTAGGAAAATTCAAAGGAAGAAAAATTACCGGTCCGCTCACGTACACCTGGAAAGAACTTTGAAGTCATCTCACTCACCTCATTTTAGGAAGATACTCTAGGCCAGAAAGCGCCACTGGATGGGGAAAGTCCCATATCCGAGAGGCAGAGCCAGGAAGAGAACTCTGGACTCAAATTTCCAGGCCAGTGACCTTCCATTTGTTTCCAGCCTGCATTTGCTCTGCGATGACCAGTTATCTTCCCTCTAGGACATTCTTAAACCAGCATTGCAAAGTAAATCAATGCCAGATCAGTTTTACCCCCTGCACATACTCACTGCCTGGGAGTAGCAGAGAAAACGCCTCAGGGATATTGCTCTTGAATTTCCTTTCTCAGTAGTAGTCCAAAAATTGAAATGAGGGCTAAAGATGATGTGTCTTGGAGAAGACATAGATTCTGCAGGCTGCTTCTCTGTCCACCCTACAATAGCACGGAACTCTGAGATCCTGGGGCCTTAAGTCTGGCCGAGGCTCAGCCAAGTGTTCAGTTGACCAGGGAAGCTCTTTGACATTGGAAGAAAGCACGTCCAGTTTGGTGTTCGAGTTGCTCTGCTATCCCAAAGCATTTGTGCTTTAAACATTCTGCATGCAGTGCTAGACTGAAAGGTTATTTTAATTTCTTGCATGTAACATGGATGACTTGGAAGCCCAGTCACCTCTGACTGGCCTCTTTGCTTGGGAACTATGTCCTCCTGCTGTCAGTTGTTGCTCCATCATCTCTGTGTCCCTGTGAACTGTTCTGTGACAGGCCCAGACCTCAGACCCACCTCAGCCCTCACAAAGGCGTCTCAGAATCCAGGCCTTTTCCACAACCCCAACCCTGCTCCATTCACCCTCCACAAATGCCCCTGATCTGTTACCTCAGGGCTCCCCCTGGCCACAAACAAGTCTCTACCTGACCTTAGCACTCTTCTCTTTCATTCATTCCTTATCTCCCTCCTTCCCCTAAGAAGCCAATTTGCCATTACCTCTGAGCTGCATGCTGTTCTCAGCACTTTCTCCAAACTGCTTATCAAAATCCCAGCCAACCTCACCTGCTAGGCCAAGGCTCCTTCTTCCATGAAGTGCTGCTTGTTGCCCCAAGTTCCTTTGTCAGACCTCATTCCCATAACCTCAGACTAAGCCACCACCATGCTGTATCCAGGCACTTCTGGTATCAATACCATTGCTTATCACAGCCCCTCCCAGAGATAGATGCTCTTACTGCAGGAACTCCCTGGTTGGTTTGTTCTGATCCACAACACTTTAAGTGTTTTGTCTTCTGCATCCTACGGGTTCTGAGAGGCTGAGAAAAGAGGATCAAGAGTTTGAGGACAGCCTGGGCTACACAGGCAGACCCTTTCTCAAGAAAACATATTACACACCCCACGTACACACCCTAGGTGCTCAATAATTATCTGCTTATTAAATGAAAGGAAAAATAATAAAACCACTCACCTGTTCCATTTTGATTTTTGTTTTTGTTTTTGTTTTGTTTTAGAGTGACTTCTAAGCACCTGGCCAAATCCATTGGGCTGAATGGGATTCATCAATTCTGATTCTTCCCTGGATAGCAACTGGAAAGTCACTGGCTGCCCCCGTGCCTCAATTTCCCTATGTGCAACCACATGACAGGGACCCCTCCTCCTAACTTATTCTACCAGGCTACTTATTTTAACTAAAAAGGCGGAGATGCCATGCTTGTCTTGTTTTGTGCCCTGTTTTATTTTTAACCAGTCTCTACACAGAGACCTGGAAGATTCTGTTTGGAAGAGAAAGATCCTGCACCCCTTGCTTTGGCGATCACTGCCAGCCCATGGAAGAGAGACAAGTTCTCTCACCAACCAGAAAGGAAACAGCTGTGGTGACAGATGTTAGTGGTGCTGATTATTCCAGAGCTGTTTGCATTCAGATTTCCCAGGCAGTCTTGGTTTTTTGAAGTCAGTCCGATTTGAGGGGTGTCTCCAGGTCTGGGGGACGAAAACAAACCGCCCCCCCATCCCAAGCATTTCATATATTCCTGTCTCCACCCCACAAATGCCCATGTGAAGAACGCCCACCCACCAGACCCACTTTCCACACCCACATGACTTCACCTTCCACTTTGAACCTAGATGGCCCGCCCAGAGGAGAGAAACCTTTTCATCCAGGCTTAGGTTGCTTTGTGGGTTGTTTTGTTTTGTTTTTTGGGGGGCGGGTAGGTGTCTGTGTCTGGATAGATCACATCCAAGCCCACGTTCTCCAATAATGTGCAAACTTCTGATCCCACAGGGGACTGCAACTGAATACCAAAAAGGGGTGTCTTTGTTTCCTCTAAATGTAGTATTTGCTCCGAGCTGGTAAAATAAATTAATGAAAGCAAATCACACCTTCAGAGTTTGGGGGAGGGGTGGTGAGATCAGAGGAGGGGAAGAGCCCTCACCCCATCCCTAAAATAAAGGGGGAGATGAGTAGATGAAGATGGCCAGGGAGGGAGGATCCTGTAGGGTTCTCTGCTCTTTTCTGGGATTAAAAGTTGCCTCATAATACTGTAAGGCCCATGTATATGCAAGCAGTTGGGCGTTATTATGGCTGAAAATAGGAAACCATTCGCTTGATGTTTAGCTTCAATCCTATTAGGGGCCCCCTGGAGCTCGAAAGAGATACCAGCCTGTCATGTCCCTGTTGCTGTGACGACCCTGTCTTTATAGAACAAGAAAGAGAAATGGTAGTGATTGGCAGACCTTGCTTGCCCCCGTATGTAACACAAAGGGCGACAAAACGAAGAGGAAGTGAGGCCCTTCTCCGAGGTCGGCCGCTTCTTAACCCGACACCACCTTCCACCTGGTCCACCTCACCCCCGCCCGGCCTCCAGGAAGGAGAGCCTCGCTGCCCGGGACGTGCCAAGGAGATCACTGTTCATCGCTTTTTGCTTGTTTGTTTGTTTTGTCTAATTACTAATAATTCCATTAAAAAATAAAAGTCTGCCTTCCATCAACTTCATCTGGATTAAAAAAAAAAACATGTGGGAAGGGGCTGGCAGCCAAGAAGGGGGCCGAGACGGCGATCTGCCCCCGGAGGGGCCGGCGACTGTCGGCTGGGCACCGCCGGCCGGACGCTGGGGAACCTGGGCTGCTGGGAGGAGGCCGGGCCTGATAAACCCCACCATATGGTGCCAGACTCCAGCTCGCTGGCCATAAATAACGGCCTCGCTTTTCGGGTTTTCTCGCTGAACTGCTCCCACTCCCGGGAAAGGGGCGGAAGAGTGCAAAATGCTGGGGGTGCAAAACGCGAGCGGCGCTCGTTTTCCCCGCCGTCTACGCGGGAAGGAGCGGCCCGGGCTGGGGACGCGCGGCGGGGGCCCGGCCGCCGCACCCGCGCCCTGCGCCCCGCCGCTCCGACAAAGGCTGCGCCCAGCGCCGCGCTCGCAGGCCGGACCCGGCTCCGCGCGAGCTGCCCGGCCTCGCCAGGGCCGTGTGTTGCAAAAGTAGAAGCAGCCGAGCCCGGGCGCGAGGGCGCGTGGTCTGCGCGGCAGCCCCTCCAGGGAGCTGGGGACCGGCGGCCCGGGTGCGCGGCGAGGCGGGAGCTCCCTGCAACCCCGGGCCCACGGTTCTTTGGTAACATTTTGCCCAGGACCATCGTCTCACTTAGTTTTGTAGTTCGCCCCCGTTCTGCTCAGAAGCCCTCCGCGGCCACACCAATTTGCAGTCTCCCCAAATAAAGCTAAATCTGAGCGGTGGCCGAGGCCCCTGGCTGGCCAGATATTTACAACAACCAGGAGCTAAGACGGTTTTCTGGGGGTCAGGGGCAGAGCTTTGTGCTGAACACTTTCTCTCTGACTCTGCCTAGCATGGGGGCAGGGAGAAAAAGAAAAGAAGAAAGAAAGAAAAAGTTTCTTTCGGGGGAAGCAGTGAAATAGGAAATGAAGATCCGCTCTGTAGTTTGGCTGAAAGGAAAAGCTGTCTAATCCTGACATGTATCGCATTTAAAATAAAACTCTTTTATCTTCATGCGTGCCTAGCTCCCCAAACATTGTTCGGACTTCTACAGGGGGAAAGACGTCATAAAATGAGAATTTGTTTCATTGTAGGTCGATCTGCCAACACGGCTTTAAAGGGACGCCAGACAAAGCGGGTGCCTGGAGGGGGACTTTCCAGGTGAGCCGGAGTCGGGATATAAACTCCCCTCCAGTCCATGAAAACGCCCGAGAATAAGTTGTTGAATAAAACCCACCCATCCTCCTCGTAACCCACCCCCAATTTCCTTTCTAAGACCCGATCCCTCTCCCAAATAAATTATAAGAGACTCTCTTCCTATGCCAAGCGCCCTTGGCTCCACAATAAGCCCCGAAGATTTTAAGAAATGTTGAGGTTTGGGAATGGAGCGAACAGGGCGGGTGACTCGCAGCCGCCTGGAGTTCAGCGTTGGTTCATTTCCCCCGCCAGGCGTGATAAAGCAAAATATTTTAACTGCAACCTACAAGTTTGTTTTTTATTCTATTTTTTCTTTCTATTTTTTTTTTTTCTCCTTACAAGAAACAGAGCAAGAAAAGCTAATTACAAGGCACGGCACTGAAGTTAAATGAAAATGTAATCCAGCAATGCGGAGAGCAAATTAATTTTTTAAAAGATAGATTTTAGTTAGAAACAAAAATACATTGTTCTCCTTTGGTAACGTTTGTTAAAACTACGCTCAATTTGGGACTGGAAAATCAGAACTAACCCAGAACTGTGAGGTCACTCTCTGGATTGCATTTTGTTTAGAAATTCTAATTCGAAAATGTTCCAGTCTTCTTTGGGGTCTTTGTTTTGTTTTCTACAAGAAAGGGTTTGGGAGCTTTTTTATGTTGTTTGTTTTCTTTTTATTAAAAAAAAAATACTCCTCCTCTCTTTAGACTAGTGGTCTCGGAAAGTAGGAGGAATTAGGTAAAGGGTTTTTCCATAGTTCCCTAAATGATATTTTACTGAAATAATAAATAAATTTTCTAAAAACTTTCTCCCTTCCGTGGATATCTTATCTCTAAAAATACTCTTGACCATTGGAAAAGTGGGTACCTGCACACATATGGGGTGAGAAGCCCTAAGCCAAAGCTTGCCTCTACCCTTTCCCCTCACACCGAAGGAGGGTTTTGTGATTTTGGTTGTTGTTAATGGTGGCTTTTTGCTTTGTTTTGTTTTTGTTTGTTTTTTCTAAATGGTCTTGTTGGATCTTCTATGTCCTATATTATCTTCCTGGGTAACGATTTAATTTCCATTTCAAAAATCCACAAGTTCCTGCACAGAGGGAAGTTCTTAGTGCTTCATCCTAAAGATATTTTTAAATGTCCAAACATTAAATATTATAATAAATATTTTTAAATGAAATGCAGTGCAAGTCTGACTAACCATTTCTTTGCTATTTGTTACAATCTCCAACATAGACCATTTCTTAATCTAGTGTTTGTCTGAAATCATTAAATACTCCATCTTGTTAATTTTCTTACATTAAGATATTTCAAATTATCTTCCTCAAATCTTTATCCCAGGCTTCTTCATTAGCTTGACCAACATCAACTAAGGCCAGAAAGAAATGCTAGCAGAAGTTATACAACTTGAGGGTTAATTATCTTTAAAAGATGAGATTTTTTTTGGTCTGTTGATTTATTTTTAAACGTAGGACGGGTTTTGGTGTTTTGTTTTTCTTCCTTCTTTTCTTTCTGTTTTACTGTACTTGCACAGGGCGGAGCTCAAGAAAATAAAGCCACATCCCTTACTGTATCAGCAGTGAATTTGCGCCACCTTCTGGTGGTTCAGAGAATGACGAAAACACTCACTGCTTCCATAAAAGAATTCTTTTATTGACCCTGTTCTGTTGTCCTATTTATATCTGTAGGCAGAGCCCCGCTCAGCTTCTCTGAGAACTCCTGACAGATCTTCTACAGCTTGATTTTATAAAGATTCTTTGAACTGGGAAAGCTTTTCTTTACCACATTCTCCGAGTCCGTGCATGTTGTTATTGAAATGTCTGGCAGGGCAGTAAAGGATGGCTGTAGAATCGTAGTTTCCTATTCTACTTTGGGTCTTCTCTATGGAGTACTTGAAAACAAATTGGAAGCTATAACTCTAGTAGCAGAGAAACAAACGCTTCTCTTTCTTGGGTTCATAAGACCCTCATTACCTATAATTAATCATAATGACATGCTGTATTCAGGCTCCATGCTGGGGTCTGCTAGGGGCACACAGATGTGGCTTTCCATAGATTTGAATCCCTTCTGCAATATGGATTTCAGGATACAAAGCTCGTTAGTACCCATTACCAGAGCGTGGGTCTGCTGTTTCTCCCAAAAGTCCTGGTCAGAGCTAGAGTGCTGGGGAGTTTGCTGACTTTCGAATAGGGAGCATTTTTTCATGGCCTTCCTGCCTGGTGACAAAGACCACACAAATCAAAGGTTGATACTTCTTGCTCCAAGCCAAGCTCTTTTTAAAAAAATAAATAGAATGGCTAGTCAACAAAAATGTATATGCATATGTGTGTGTGTTGCCTCTGTCTTCTTCTGGGAGAGCCTCTAATCCAAGAAGAAAATGAACATGATGGTGTGTTTTAAAGAGTATGTGAAAAATTAAGACCACGTTGCAGTATCACAGGGCTCCAAATGCCTTGCCTGCAAAACTGCGCTCACAGAGAGAAAGGTACTGAATTGGGTTGAATTAGTGAAATCATTTGCTGAATTATTCATCTTATGTTAACCAACTGAGCCCCTGATTTGTGCCAGACCTGTGAAGCTGAAACAACTATGCAAGCTGTCATGGACTGGTTAGATAAAATTGTCTACACCTGAATTAGCAAGTGCTTTCCAGCAGAATCATGTTGGAGGTATGTGTCCAGATAAAGTGGGTGGCTACTTGCAGGATGCCAAGATACCCCAATAAGAAATACCAATAATTATTTATCATCAACCTAATCTAAAATCTTTAAGTTTAGGAAGTTTGCGAAGATAGCATATGGAGAAAACCACATATTTTTTAGGAATATTCCAAAATAAGGCTCAAATGATGGAGAAGACCATGTTCATAAATTCAAAGGCAATGTTGTAAAGATTTCAGTTCCAAATTGTGTGTGTGTGTGTGTGTGTGTGTGTGTACACAACAGCTAAGAGAGTAAAAAGAGTGGGTTAGAAGGGAATTAGACAAAGTAATTCTAAAGTTCACTTGAGGGAATAATGCAATGAGAATAGCCAAAACATTTAGAGAAAAAGAATGAAATATGCCCTATTTATATGTTCCATCAATGTACATCTTTAGCAGGATGGTATGGGCATGGAAATCAAACCACAAGTACACTTAGAAGAGTATTTATATTTAATATATTTGTAAAAATCCAGTATAAGGTAAAGTCAAATCTCAAATAAGGATAAAAATTTCATGGATTGTTTACTAAGTTTTATTGAGAATGTTGTTGTTGTTAGGTCGGACTCATAGCGACCCTATGTTAGACAGAATGAAATACTCCCTGACACTGTGGCATGCCGAACACTCTGTCAGTGTTTCTCTGCCATTCATAGGGTTTCAATGGCTGATTGTTTTCAGAATTGTTTCAGGAGTGGGATGCCAGATCCTTCTCCCATTTTTTTGAGGTGCTAGACATTGAGCCTAGGGCCTCACAGAGCACACAGCAGCACTCTACCAACTGAGCTAACTCCCAACTCATTGGGAATATGCACTATCAACTTTTCAGAAAAGAATACACTTCATAACCAAAAGTATATTGCATATTGCTAAAGATTTACAGCCTGCAGGTGTACCACTGTGGCATCTGATCCCGTCAGATCTTGGAAGCTAAGCAGGGTCAGGCCTGGTTAGTACTTAGATGGGAGACCGCCTGGGAATACCAGGTGCTGTAGGCTTGGGAGAAGGACCAAGCAACCCACTTCCAAAAAACAATCAGCCATTGAAAACCCTATGAGTAGCAAAGAAGCAGTAACAATAGTGTTTTGCCTGTTGTACGTAGGGTCGCTATGAGTTGGATACCAACTTGACAGCACCTAATAACAACACAGATTTACATATATAGTTTAGTATAAAGATGATCTAAAGACACAAATGCTCCCCTTATAGCAGAGAAAACACATAATTCAAAAATTATCAAAACAAATTGTCAGCATACTAAACAAGAATACACTGAGATTTCATCTTATATCTAATACCCATCCACATACTAATTTAGATACTATCATGCTATTCAAGTAAGACAAACTTTTAAAAACTTATCACTACAAAGTGCACCCAAGGTCTCTTAAACAAGGTCTGGAAGGAAAAGATAGAATCACCTTAGGAAAACACTTGGCAAATACATAACTCAGCAACTCTGCTCCTGTCTATATACATAACAAAAACCTTTTCACTTGTACACCAGAAAAAAATGTACAAGAGCATTCAGAAAAGTGCTAAGCATAATAGTGATACAATTGTCCATAAATGGATGTGAGATGTGTATGAAAAACCATAATATATGGACCCAACTGAGAATATACAGCAGTCAAAATTAAAGTACAGTGAGACTCAGATATATTGATTAACCTAAGTAGAATATTATTAAATAAGGAAAAAACTAGTACTTAATTCCAGAAGATCACAGGTAGCATGGTACTCATTTTATAAGAAAAAAAATTAAACAAAGTATATATTTCTTAGGGAAGCATATATTGTTAGGTGCCATGGAGTCGGTTTCCGACTCATAGCAACCCTACAGTACAACAGGTGAAAGAGTCAGTGCTTCTCTGCTATTCATAGGGTTTTCAATGGTGGATTGATTTTTGGGAGTCAGTTGTCAGGTCCTTCTCCCAAGTCTACAGTATGTGGTGTTCCCAGGCAGTTTCCCATCCAAGTACTAACCAGGCCTGACCCTGCTTAGCTTCCAAGATCTGAGAAGATCTGATGCCACAGTGCTATGGCTGCAGGCAGGAAAACATTATAGGTAAGATGAAGTCACGGTGATACCTCCACACTCAACCACAACCTGCTCTGGAAGGCTAGTAGGGTGCCAACCAGTTCAAGTGTCGCACTTTATTCCCATAAGAAATTATGTAAACGTATTTATTGGTTCTGGCATCACACTGAATGGCTAATTCAGACACATGAATGCCACACATACACTTAGCAACAAGTTCTTTTTGTAAATTCAATTGTTCTTACTGTTTTCCTCTTTCCTTCACTTTTAGTGCTAGAAAGTTTCTGGGTGCCATGATGACCATATGATACTCATACGTATGTATGTATGTCTGTATGTGTATATGTATATAAATGTATATGTGTATATATGTAAAAAAAATCCCCACAAAGTCATGAACATAGCACCAGGACAGGTCTTTACTGCTTGAAATCTGCAAAGTGATGCTTTCTCTTTTGTTTCACCTGGAAGCATCATGGGTAAGCATAGCATCTCATATAAGTTTTAACATGGTGGTCAAGTGACAAGCAAGTAGTCAAGCACTGAACAAGAATCCTGTTGAAAATATTGGTCAAACTGGTGAAGAGGGAGGGGTAGTAAAGGAGGGTCATGAGAGAGTAAGGGGGAGTTAACATGAGCAATGTACAATGCAATGCATGTACGGGCATGCCATAATGAGACCCCGTAAATTGCACATTAAAAATTACTAACAAGAAAAAAAAAGACAGAAAATATTCACCAAGGAAGGAAAGGTTTGAACATGGAGTAGTGCAAGTGCTGAAGTGTATATGAAAGAAAAATGTAAGCACAGCTTTCGGAACAGTTTTCTCAAGTAAAGGAGGGTAGGATGCGTTTAGATCACATGGAAGAATCTGAATTATTTCAAGCTCCTAGTTACTCTATCATGGTGTGTTCATGGATGCTTATTAATTCTTGAAAGCAAACGAATTAATATAGAGAGGAGGACTATTCATTTGCCAGCAACGTGAGTTTATAATAAACTAGTAGTTCTTTATACCCAAGATTCAATAAAAGTTAAAGAAAATAAAACAAGTATGTAATTTTCCTATGAGGAAAGTTCTTGCAGAAAAAGCATTGATAAAGAAATTATTGGTGAATATGACTATTTAAAAACTCTGAAACTTTTGTACCAGGAAACAAAGAGAAAAAGGTTGAGCAGCAAGTTAATAAAAATATTTTCACTAAATACTCAAAAGAATGACTTGACTGTGTAAACATTCCTTCAAAGCTAGGCGCCGTGGCACATGCCTGTTATCCCAGAGATTCGGGAGGTGGAGGCAGGAGGATTGCAAGTTCAAGACCAGAGGCAGTCTGCATAATTTAACATGACCCTGTCTCGAAAAGTTAAAAAAAAAAATAGGCTAGGGGTGCAGCTCAGTGGTACAGTACTTGCAAAGCATGTAAGGGCAAGGCCCTGGGTCCAATCCCCAGCACTGTAAAAAAAAAAAAAATTTTTTTTTTCTTCAAAATCACCAGAAGACATCTATAGGTGAAACAGACAAGGAATGGAAACAGGCTAGGCATAAGGAATATGTATACATATATATATCCAATAAATACATGAAGAATATGTTTCAATTCACTAGTAATCTACAAAATGAGAATTAAAATAACAATGAAACAAGGTAAAGATGGAAACAGCTGGTGATGCATGGTGTGGACACAGTTGTAAGGCAATAGACTTCTTCCAACAGGCTGGTATTGATCAGTGCACCATTTGTGGTTTCCAATAATAATCATAACCATAATAGCAGCTAACATTTATTGAGCCTTTATCACACAACAAGCAATCTTCCCAGTGCCTTCCATGTGTTCAATCCCCACAATAACTTCAGAAGCTTATGACTAGTATGACCTGCATTTTTTCAAATAAAAAAAAAAAACAAAGCAAAACCCTGAAATGTATATTAAAAGATCCTAGAACTTGCTTATTGTACTATATTAGCAATATCCTATATTTTTCAAGATAAATTCAGGAGGGGATTGGTGACTTTCATACTTTTTCTTGTTTGTGTCCATTTTTTTTTTCTATAGTAGGGACTCGAACCCAGTACCTTCCACATGCTAGGCAGTTGTTCTACCACTAAACTGCATGCCCATCCCTTTTTAAAATTTATTTTGAGACAGCCTCTCATTAGCACAGGCTGTCTCTAGCCTGAAACTTGAGATCCTCTTACCTCAGCCTCCTGACTTTCTGGGTAACCGGCATACATCATTGTGCCTGGCTCCACGCTTGAATCTTGAATGTTCCCGTAATTTCAATGCTTTCAAATAAATCTTTCTATACTTTGGATCCAAAGGATTCTGAAAGTATGGGAAAATATGTAAGCTCTTTGTCAGCAATTCCATTTCTAGAGATATAGAAATAAGTAGGGATATGTGTTAAAATTTAGCTGCACGGACATTCATCCCTGTGCTTTTTTGAAAAACGAAAACTATAGAAACTCAAAATGTCCAAATGAGAATAAATTGGTTGGATAAATTGCAGTATATTCATAAAAGCAACACTCTGCAGTCCTCTTTTAACCTATCAAATTGCTCTTTAATTAAACTTTTCATTTTGAGATATTTGGAGGGTGCCAAAAACATGTACACATCTTAGGACGAAAACTTTCCATTTTTCTGTTTTAAGAATGTGTCGTATACTTGTTCTGATGAGATAGTAGAAATATAATTCAGAACTTCATAGTAGACATTGTTACTGTAATTCAATTCAACTTTGAAAAGTAATAAATACACAGCTTTTAAAATGTGTGCACAGTTTTTGGCACAAGATAGAAACATATAAACATATTTATATTTACATGCATTTATGAAAAATCATACAGGGAGAGCTCATCTATTCTTTACCCAACTTGGTAATATCTTACAGAATAATTGGTGTTAGGTGCCATCAAGTTGGATCCAACTCATAGTGACCCTATGTACAACAGAGAACAGAGAACAGAGAACAAAAGAGGCACCATATCTAACAATACTTCTCTGCTATCCATAGGGTTTTCAATGTCTTGATTGTCTTGGGAATTGGGCTGCCTGGTCCTTCTCCCACTTTTTCCAGTGCTGGGGATCGAACCCAAGGCCTCACTCTACTAATTGAGCTAAACCCCAGCTCAAGAACTATAAAACATTGTTATCACAAGATACAGAGTATTTCTAACCCTATGAGGGTGTTTCAAAACCTTTTATGGCTACATCTTCTGTCTCATTTCTTCCCCTAACCCTCCTTTACTTCTGGCAACCACTAATCTTTCTCTATTTCCATTATTTTATCTTTCAAAAGTGTCATGTAAATGGAGCTATATAGTTTACAGACTTTTGGGACTGTCTCTTGTTCCTTGGTACAGTTCTCCAGAGACCCATCCAGGTTGTTGCATGTATCAACCATTTGTTTTTTTCTATTTCTGAATTATATTCCATGGTACAAATGTCCCAAAATTTGTTTAAATATTCATCCACTGAAGGGCAATTGGGTTGTACCCAATTTGGGAGTTATTGCAAATAAAGCTACTATAATCATTCCTCTATGGAATTTTGTGTGATTGCTTCTTGGCTTTTTGGCTAAGATCAAGTGTAAAATTTTTTTGTGAACATAGGTCTTCATTTCTCTGGGATAAATGCCCAGGAGTGAATTGCTAGTTTGTGTGGTAGTTTCTTGTTTCATTTTTTAAGACCTGCTAAACTACTTCTAGAATGGCCATAACATTTTGCGTTTTCACCAACAGTACATGAAAGTCCATTTTTTCAATATACTCATTAGGATTTGGTATTGTCACTAATTTTTATTTTAGCCATTCTGATATGTAAATAGTACTATGTCGTTATGGTTTTAGTTTGCACTCCCTAATGACTAAGGATGTTCAAAATCATTTATGTTCTTGTTTGTCATCTGTATATCTTCCCTGGAGAAATGTTGTTTAGTGTCTTTTGTAAATTTTAATAGTTTTTTACTGCTGTGTTTTGAAAGTTATGCATTCTATATGCTAGTTCTTTGCCGGGATATGTGGTTTGCAAATATTTTCTCTTGCTAGTCTCTAGCTTGTTTTTTCTTTTCATTCACAGAGTTTTCAGAAAACAGGTTTCTTTTTTAATTTGATAAGTAAAATTTACCTATTATGGATCATGTTTTCAATATCAAGTGGCTCAAAAGATTTTGTTCTACTTTTAAAATAAAATGTAAAGTTTTGTGTTTCTCATTCAAATCCACGATCAGATTTGTGTTAAGGTGTGAAACATCAGTTAAGGTTCATTGGGCATTGTGGTTCCAGCACCATTTGTTGAAATGGCTGTCCTTCCTTCACTGAAATACCTTTGCATTGTTCTCAATAGCAAACGAGTATATTTGGATGTAGGGACATATTTGGACCTAGAAATTATGAGGGCAAAGGCTAGACACATAGATCAGTGCTCTATTTCTAGACCTTCCTGATTTCTGTAGGTATATAAGGTCTTGACCCCACATGTCTGTCAGCTTGTTGTGCTCTGGAGACTTGTCTGTTGCTATGATACTGAAAGCTATGCCACCTGTATCTCAGAAAGCAGCAGGGCTACATATGGTGGACAGGTTTCAGCTGAGCTTCCAGACTAAGACAAACTAGAGAAAAGGACCCAGTAGCCCACTCTCAAAACAATTAGCCATTGTAAACCCTATGAAGAGTAGAAAAGTACTGTCAGATATAGTGCCAGAAAATGAGCCCCCCAGGTTGGAAGGCATTCAAAAAATGACTGGGGAAGAGTTGCCTCCTCCAAGTAAAGTCAACTTTAATGATAGGAATGGAATAAAGTCCCTGGAACCTCCTTTTGCCTATGTGGCAGGACTCAAAATGAGAAGAAAGAAAGTGACTGTAACATTGAACTTAGACATAAAAAGCCCATGTGCATGGCATGGTGTTGGGGAGTGTTTCATTCTGCTATACTTAGAGTCATTGTGAGTTGGATCCAACTTGACAGCACCTAACAACAACAATAAAGTCTTAAAATAGGTAGATTTATTTTTCCCACTTAATACTTTTTCAAAATTCTTATCTATTCCAGTTCATTTGCCTTTCTGCATCAACAAAAGTCCTGCTAAGATTTTATAGAAATTGCATTAAAGCTGTATATCAGTTTAGGGGGATTTATAATTTTACTGTACATCTTCTAATCCATGAACATGTATGTCTCTCCATTTATTTGGAAACCTTTTAATTTCTTTCAATACCATGGTGTAATTTTCAGCATATAAGTGATGGCCATGCTATGCTAACTTACATCTAAGTATTTAATTTTTGAGTGATTGTAAGTAGTATGTCTGCAGTCACAGCATTCTGGCTTCCGCTCCTACCTGATCCCGGAAGCTAAACAGGAATGGGCCTGATTAGATCTTGGATGGGCGACTACCTGGGAATACCAGGTGCTGCAGGCTAGGGAAAAGGACCTGGCAACCCACTCCTGAAACAATTAGCCATTGAAAACCCTATGAATAGCAGACAAGCATTGATATAGTGCCGGGCATAGCACAGTATCGAGAAGTGTTCAGTTCTATTTTACACAGGTTTGCTATGAATCGGATTCAACTCAATGGCACCTAAACAACAAAGTAAGTTTGCAAGTGTTTATTGCTAGCATATACAGCTCTCATTTTTGTGTTGATCCTGCATCCTAGGACCTTGCAGAACCTGATGAGTTCTAGGAGTTTTGTTTTGTTTTACTTGTATATTTCTTGACTTTTTTTTTTTTTTTTTTGCATAGACAATCACCTCATCTGCAAACAGGAAGAGTTTTATTTCTTCTTTACCAATCTGTATGCCTTTATTTCCTTTTGTCACCCTCTTGAAATGGCTAGAATTTCCAGCACTACCTTAAACAAAAGTGGTTCACATTCTTTTTTATTCTGTTCATGACCATAGGAGGCAAACATTTTTCAACTAAGCAGAATGTTAACTGCAGAGTTTTTTAAAAAATACACCTCTTTATCAAACTGAGGAATTTTTCTATATGTTTACTTTCCTAGAATTTTTTTCATAAACCAAGTGTTAAATTTCATCAAGTGCTTTTCTGCATCAATTTCATATAATCATGTGATTTTCTTTTGGTTGTTTATGGTGAGTTACATTGATTGATTTTTGAATATTGAACAAATCTTGTATCTCTAGAACAAAGCAAGGTTGACCATGGTGTATAATTTATTTTCTTTATTGCTGATTCTCTTTACTAATGCTATTTTAAGAATTTTTGCACCAAAATTCATGAGGGATATTGGTCTATAGATTTCTTTTTGTATTGGCTTTGTCCATTTCTGTTACCAAAATAATTCTGGACTTGTAAAATAAATTGGAAAGTTTTCCCTTTTCTATTTTTTGGAAAGGGTTATATAGAATCAGTGCCTTTTTGTATACATTTGGTAGAATTCTTCAGTGAAATAATATGAGCTTGGAATTTTCTTTTACAGGAGTTTTAAAATTATGAATTTGTTTTCTTAATAGATAATGTTTTTGTTAGGTGTTGTTGAGTTGGATCTGACTCACAGTGACCTTCTTAGTGTTTTCAATGGCTGATTGTTTTTTCAGAATTGTTTTGAGAGTGGGCTGCCATGTCCTTCTCCCACATAATAGGTATAGGAACTATATAAATTGTCCCTATAATATTGGATGATTTTGATCATTTGTATTTTTCAAGAAAGTGATTCATTTGACCTTAGTTGAAAATGTATATATGTAGAGTTGTTCATAATATTATTTTATTATCATTTGAATGTCTACAGGGTCTTTAATAATATCTTCTTTTCATTCCTGATATTGATAATTTGTATCTTCTTTCTTTTTTTCTAGCTACAGGTTTGTCAATTTTATTGATCTTTTTAAAGAATTAATTCTTTTGTCACTGATGTTCCCTACTTTAGGTTTTTTTTTTTATTTCATTGATTTCTACTCATTCCTTCTGCTTGCTTTAGGATTAAGTTTTCT